>VDFB02365487.1:0-23140 GCA_007258455.2 Sequoia sempervirens
TCAACTTCTTTCGATGAGACACCATTTGGTCGCCGAGATGTCACAACGAGGTCCTTTTTGTTCGGAGAGAGCCATTAGAGTCGGGGAGACCACCTTCGTTCGTCAAGATCTCACATCGAGGGCCTCCATTCTTCCCGAGCTCGAACCCTTCTGTTTTGCTAAGACTCCCACCATGTCGGCAGGACCATATAGCAAGGATGCCTCCTCTCGCCAAAACTTCATGCAGTCAGAGAGACATTATCCTGAAGCAAAACATTTCCCCTTATGCCACCCTTGTGAACGACTGTCGGTGAGACATCCCAAGCAGAGGGAGATATTAAACTTTACAGTGACCGAGATGTCTTGGTGATCATGAGGATTTCAAATGGGTAGAACACTCTGCTAGTCGGCGAGACATTCTATTGGTCTTCGCGACTTTATTCTTCAAGAGCTTTATGCTTGATCTGACCAAGGCAGAATCCTCAAATGAGCTCCTTGTGAAATTTCATCAGATGCATGACCTAACCCTCGATGCAAATGTCCCATTTGGCCCTTATGAACATCTGAAACATAATTTATCCTGCCTGATTGAGCCTACAGGTAAAAATTGAGCAACATGTACTTCAGCTAGCTTGACGTACACTCCACCTTCATGTTGGTATTGGCAAGGGATACATGTTACCAATGTTCTCATGAACTTGATAACACTTTCCATGATTTGTTTGTACTCAATCAATTCCACAAAGTTTGTACCATAAGCTTTCACTTTCTATACAAGTTGTTCCTTCCAAGTGTAAAAGATGTTTCTTGTTCTCCTCTATAGTAACTAAATTGTACACCATCTACAAGTCTGAGATGGTGATATCATCTCAAGGCCTGCTTTTTGCTATACCTTGTTCCATTTCTTGGATCTTTGTGTGAAGGTCATGGGATTTGTGCCTTAGCTAGTACAAGTTTGTAAGTATATACTGACCCTTGATGACGAAATATTCCACTTGATCTCGCAAATACTTTCCATATAGGATCAACTAACTTAGTTTATTTTTTTCTGGGAGAAGCTCCAACATCTGTGGAAGCAAGGCAGTAACGTTGGTGGTACCATGCATCAAGTTGGAGATATACTATAACAACTCCTAGTTTTTAGCCTTTAGGGTTACTTTGTCTTCACTGTCCTTCACCACTCTTTCTTTGATGCTCACTGACACAACCTCAAAGAGATCCACCTCAACCTAACACATGCTCTTTCCAAAGTTGACTTTCAACAAGGTGAAATCATCAATCTCTACCTCATCTGCATTTCTATCCTTAGGTGGTGTGGCGATCTCAATGCCAATCTCATTGTCAACATTCTTTCCCACGTGGACTTGCTTCTTGAGCTTCTTCTCCAACGTGTCTTGATAAACATGGTAAAATTTTGAGAAGTCCAATTGGTAGGACAACATCCTTCTCTTCCTTACTAGGAGATTCTCAAGCCAAGATGAGTCTTGACTAGCCTTAGTGGAAGGATGGGTGCTAGTCCTGTGAACTCCTAACAAATGGGATTATGTTGCGATGTTGTGTGGTTGTGAATCCGGCTCTAATTCAATATGGATCGACAACTGTTGTGGTGGCAATGAAATTGGAGGTTCTGCTTCCATCTTTGGTACCATCTTAGCTGCAATTGTTTCTATCTTTGACACTGTTTCAACTCTATTTGTGGTTGTCTCCACATGTTGCTCTTGTTGATCTGTATTAGCAATCGACATTTTCCCCCTTGTATGTCCCAATATTTTGGTTCCTCTAGGAGGGTTACTCCATGTCTTTTGTCTAGGCCTTGCTTTTGACGTGGAAGCTAGTGAAGTATTAACCAATGGAAGCTCTATGTTGGGAATGATTACCTTTTGTTTTATTTTACTGTCCAAGTAGAGCTAGTTATTTCTGATAATTCTACTCATTCTTTCCTCGACGGGGGTACTTTCCTTGGTGTACCAATCCATGGCTCGAAGCGACTGGGAGTCAACTTGATATATGAAGAATGTGGGAAGTGTGATTTCCCCATTATCATTTGATAACCCTTCCACATCCTCTAACAAGAAATCAACTCAATATGTGGAAGTGTAAACCTGTTGTAGTTGTGCCTTTGTACTTTGAACTTGTTGAAAATCAAGGTGATTATGTAACTTAATACTTTGTAAAAATTTATGATTGCTGATCTAAATATGTATTCTTTGTGGGTGATTATCTAATTAATTCATTTTATCATTTGTAGAATGAAGACAAAAGGTTGTAGAAGTATTAGATAGGATATTAGAAGATACACAACATATACCGTGGAGAAACCCTTTTTGGAAAAAACTCCACCAAGAATCAATGTAATATTTAATCTCAGAACAAGATAACAATAATTCCAATCCATGCTTGAGATGCTTCTTTTGCTTTCAACAAATCTTCTTCACAACCTGCAATAAAAACTGATACAAACTCTCTTCAACTTGCTTGAGATAAATAGGAAATAATCAACCTTGTAAACTCCAAGGAGTTACAATTACAAAGCTCAATGCTTATCTCAAAAAACCTGTGCCTATCTCTTGCAAGTAGAGTTCTACCATGAATAAAAATGTCAAATCAACTCCTTCATCCATTTGCGCGTCCCAAACTAAAGTCATAACTCAACCTTTATTTTGAAAATATCTTCAAAGCTTATCCTCAAAGTAGGCACCCAAGAATGGGCCTACTTAACTCAGCCTTCTGAAATATCTTATCATGCAAAAGTGTTAACTCCAAGAAGCCAACTTGGGCACCCAAGGTGGGTCCAAGTCATTCTCTATTAACTAAAACATATCTCTCCACCATTCATGCAAGAATGATCATCCCCTGTTAAATGAAAGTAGTCACCTGCTATCTATCATGCAACTCAAGTCATTAGTCATGCATTCCAAGTTAATTGAAGTCAACTAGCATTCAATTGAAACTAACTACATGCAACTGAAGATAACTAAACCATAACTGAACTGAACTGAACTGAACTGATGCTGAACTGAACTGATGTTGAACTGAACTGAACCGAACTGAACTGATATGAACTGAATTGAACTAAACTTCATGCATGTAAACATCAATCTCTAACTTCTAGGATCTTTACATGCATTACAAAAGTGTTATCTTTTTCTCCAAACAATTAACTTAACTCAAGGTGGGTTCCACCTTCCATGTGGGTGACCCATGTGCTCCTATTATTTAGGAACTCATCTTGGATGCCCTCACATGCTCCTATTATTTAGAATTAATTACAAATGTCAATTAACATGATTAGTTCATTCAATAATTAATCTTTTCCTAATCCTAGTGTTTGAGAATGTTGGAAATGTTGTCATTGATGTCAAGATAAACATGACTGAAGATAACACAAGCATGGTTGAGTTTGTTAGACATTTTATCATTGATGGAAAATGAAGAACATGGTATGATGTTTGTTCAAGTTGAAGATCATGTTATTTAGTTTGAAGAACATTCAACATTCAAATTCTTTAAATTGAGACATTCAGTTTGATAACAGATGGCTAAGTCGTGGTCTAAGTCATTCATGATTGAAAAATCAAAATTAAAGAAGTATTTTTAGATTACAGACTTTAAGTTATGAAGAGCCGAAATTAACAAGTCAGTGACTTATCCAAAAGAAGTATTTTAGAGAGACTTAATTAAAAGTTAAGAGACTTGTTTAAAAGATCAATACAAATTGCTTTGTGAAGAGACGTGTTTTTGATGAAGAAATTCGAATGGAGGACGTCTTTTTTGGAATAGGTGCATATTAAGAAAGAGAATGAAGTGTTCTTTATAAAATCTATTTGCTCCAAAAGGCGTGATTAATGAATAGTTAAGAAAAGACAAGTCAATTCCCTAAGGATGAAACCATATAAGATGGAGCATGATTAATGAATAGTTAAGAAAAGACAAGTCAATTCCCTAAGGATGAAACCATATAAGAAAAAAATTGTCTTATTCAAAAAGGTGAATTTTTCTATCTTATTCAAAAAAGTTGTTTTGTCTTATTAATGGCCAAGGCATATCCAAAGGCTGCTATCTTATTAATAAACTCAGCGATTGTTAAATGAAAAAGTTTATAGAGTAATGGTGATTATATATTAAGAAGAATAAGTAGTGATTCCTTAGTGAATTAAAGTGGAGCAATTCATATTTAATTAAGAGCACTGATTCATTTATGTAAAAGGAAACAAATATAATTAAAAGGAAATATGAATTAGTTTTCAAAGGCTATGGTTATCCTTGGAGTTACATTTGAAAATAATTAAAAGTATAAAGATTTTATTAATAAAAAATGGAGTCTCTTCTAAAGGTTATTTATTTTAAAAAACATAAGATACATCTCTTCATATTGAGACATGAAGATATAAAAGGAAGAGAGAAATGGAATGAGAGTGAGGAGTAGTAGTGTGTGAATAAAATGCTATGTCATTAAAAACACAAGCGGGTGTGGAGTAGAAGGCTGTGTAAAGACAAAATAGCGGGATAAGTAAAACAATGAATATAATTTGAGAGTGTGAGAAACAAAAGAACATCATATACTCCAAGCAAATAAAGAGAAAAATTCAAAGAAAAATATGAGCAGATGAAAAATGGAATATGTGCAGATTTGAAATGAGTATATAAAGGCTTGAATGGAGGTTTGATGATAAGTCAAAAATGCAATATAATTTGATTTAAATCAACATCATTTATGAGAAAATCATTGAAGGTTTACAGGCATTGTGGGCAGACCTTGTGAAGATATTCAAGCCTATTTGATAACTATTTGGTATAGAATTCATACTAGTTATTGTGCAGACTTCATAAGTCTTGTTTGTAGTAGAATATCAAGGAAAATTTGATCAACATATTGAGGCATTTCTTATTAGCATATTGGAGCTCATGAAGAAGTTATGAAAGTTGTGAAGAGGTCTATAGATTTAAGGTTAATATATGAAAAGTGAGTAATTGAATTGTAAAGAGCATAATATCTACAAGATATTTGTGAAGGCATAGAGAAAGGTTTATGAAAAGAGACATTTGAGTAGAATTTTCCATCATCCGTTGAAGAAGTAACATTGAAGGTGGAATATTGTTCTTTCAATTATTATCTTTGTTGAGTTGGTGCTTGGCAACTGGGGGTTGGTGCCTCCGGTAGGTTGGTGCCTACGAACATTAGGGGTTGATGCTCCTTGTAGTTTGGTGCCTACTAAAATACATATTTGGTGATTCAAGTAGGTTGGTGCCTACATTCTTTGTAAAAGTTTATATAATTCATAAAGTTCATTATTTGTATTGTGGTTTTATCCCGTAAGGATTTCCACATAAAATTTTGGTGTCAAATTGTTCATATTGTGATATTCTTGCATAGTTGATTTTGTGTTAGACTTTGAAGTTGACGAAAGGTTTAAGAGGGTAAATTTTTGTTGATATATTGATTCACGCCCCCTCTCAGTATATCTTTGTGCTCTTCAGAGAGCACTTTCCAAGGACTTAGGAGATACATGAAATAAATAATGTTTAGGATTTCAATTAAATGACATCGTATTTCCAACATTCTCCCACTTGACATTATACATTACAATTATTTTAAACAAGGAATAAACATTATAAATCAAGTATAGGACTTAAGGCCAGTGGCCTTCCTATACCAACTAGTCAATCCATGCCAACTTCAAATGCAACCTGTGTAATCATGAAGCTGCCAAGTAAATGATTAAAACCAAGAGAACTTATCTGTAGGAATTGTTTTCATAAGATAATCTGCAACATTAATTAAAGTGTTAACTTTCTCAATTAATACCTTCCCACTCTCAACCATTTCTTGCACAAAGTGATACTAAACATCAACATGCTTAGTACGAGCATGATACATAGGAATTTTGGCTAAACACATAGCACTGACTATCACATTCAAGTTTAACTTACTTGCAATTAAAACCAATACCTTTCCCAAGTCTATGTAACCAAACTGCCTCTTTGGAGGCATGTGAAACTGTTGAGTGTGTTGAACTTACGTCCAACCAAGGTGTAGGATTCTCAGTCTTTACTGTTGAAAATAAATTTTCTTACAATTAACCATTCTAACATATATCTCTTACCATAAGAGAACTCAAGCCTCACCTATTTCTCCTAGTATCCATGAGGACTTATAACCAACCAATCCATGCCAAACTCCAAATGCAAAATAGCACTATCATGAAGTTAATCAAGAAAATTATTAATGTACTCAACACATAAGAGAACTACTCAAGATCAATGTCAAAGCTCCAATCGTGAATTAGGAACTTAAAAATGACAACATGATCTAACCATCTCCTTCTAGGAGACCACATGCACCATAACATACATCCTGGTCTCAAGAGAACATGTAATATGCCAAACTCTAATCTAGAATCAAGAGTAAACCATGTCATAATAGCAACCACTCTAAACGAAGAAAAAATAATATCCCCAATCATATGAATATAACCTTACCAATGATGCATCCACATCACTTCCAACAACTCCCACTAAACCGTGGTACGAGCTACACATGGCATCATGACTACCATCCTCATCATGAAGATCACTCTTTAACATCAAGCAAAGAGTCATCACTAACATTTTTACATGAAATGATCAAAGCATGATTACTATCATCTGAGGATTCGTTTGTAGAAGAATCAACACTCTTTTTCTTGTTCTTACAATCCTTCCTCACATGTCCTGGTTTACCACAGTTCCAACACTTTACCTTACTCCGTTCTTCTGACTTACCCTTTCCTTCCTTGTCTCCCTTAGGTTCCTTTTTCGTAGGCCTACCTTTTACAAACAAGGCATATTGGATTTCTATTTTAGACTTCCTCCTCATCTCCTCTGGTAGGAGAGTAGGAATTATATTGTCCATCTTTGGATCTGCACCACTACCACTGATAGAAACAATTAGATTTTCCCAAGATTTTGGTAAAGAAAAAAGTAACAATATGTATTTATCTTCATCTTCTAGCTTTACATCTACATATGCTAATTGAATTAGAATCAAATTAAAAGCATTCAAATGATTTGCAACAAAATCACCATCTTTCATCTTTAAAGAATACAACTGTCTTTTCAAATACAACTTATTAGTAAGACTTTTAGTTTGATAAATATCACCTATTCTCTTCCACAACTTATATGCAGTAGTTTTTTCCAAAACATTCAAGAGAACAACATCAACAAGACATAATCTTATGGTCCCTCTTGCCTTCTTATCAAGCTTAGCCCAATCCTCATCTGACATCGTTGTAGGTGACTTTGTCTCATTGCCAATAGCTAACCACTAATATCTCTCTTCAAGGAGATCCTCCATTTTTAATTTCCACATCTCATAATTAGATCCATTGAGCCTTTCAATATCTAAAAAATAATTCATTGTAACAAACTTGTTTTCCAAAATCAGCATAACAAAAATAGTAAAAGCTCCCACTACAGCCAAAAAACCTTCAATCTTTTAAGAGAAAGGTGTCCCAATACTCTATGCAACCTCAACTCTGATGCCAAATGTTGAAAATTGAGGTGATTATGTAGCTTAATACTTTGTAAAACTTTATGATTGATAATCTAAATATATATTCTTCGTTACAGATTCTTTGTGGGTGATTATCTGATTAATTCATTTTATCATTTGTAGAATGAAGACAAAAGGTTGTAGAAGAATTAGATAGGATATTAGAAGATACATAGCATATACCATTGAGAAACCCTTTTGGGAAAAAACTCCACCAAGAATCAATGTATTATTTAATCTCCGAATAAGATTACAATAATTCCAATCCTTACTTGATAATAGCTGTAGCAAGCAAATCTTCTTCTGGCCGACAATAAAAGCCGTGCAGACTCTATACTTTCCAACTTGCTTGAGATAAAATGAGAAGCAAATCAACCTTGTAAGCTTAAAAGAGTTACATTGCAAAAAACTCAAATGTATGTCTCCACGAAACCTAAGCCTATCTCTTGCAGTGGGGAGTTCTCTTACATGAAGAAGAACAAAGTCAAATCAACTCCTTCATCCATTTGGGCATACCAAACTGAAGTCATAACTCAACCTTTATTCCAAAAATATCTTCAAAGCTTATCCTCAAAGTAGGCACCCAAGAATGGGCCAACTTAACCCAACCTTTTGAAATATCTTATCATGCAAAAGTGTTAACTCCAAGAAGCCAACTTGGGGACCCAAGGTGGGTCCAAGTCATTCTTTGTTAATTGAAACATATCTCTCCACCATTCATGCAAAAGTGATCATCTCTCGTTAACTAAAATTAGTCACTTGTTATCTATAATGCAACTCAAGCCATTATTCATGCATTCCAAGTTAACTAAAGTCAACTAGCATTCAATTGAAACTAGCTACATGCAACTAGAGATAACTAAACCATAATTGAACTGAACTAAATTGAACTAAACTGAACTAATCTGAACTTAACTTAATTGAACTTCATGCATGTAAACATTAATCCCTAACTTCTAGGATCGTTACATGCATTACAAAAGTGTTATCTTTTTCTCCAAACAATTAACTTAACTCGAGGTGGATTCCACCTTCCATGTGGGCGCCCCATGTGCTCTTATTATTTAGGAACTCATCTTGGATGCCCTCATATGCTCTTATTATTTAGAATTAATTACAAATTTCAATTAACGTGATTATTTCATTCAATAATTAATCTCTTTCTAATCCTAGTGTCTGAGAACACTTTCCAAGGACTTAGGAGATACATGAAATAAATAATGTTTAGGATTGAAATTAAATGGCATCCTATTTCCAATAAAACTTGTCTTCACAATTGAACCAATAGTCCTCTATGGAGGATTTGTGTGTGGAGAGGTGACCAAGGCATGCTGAATAGTGACCCCAAGGATTGTATGAGTGTATTTCGATGAGACACTTAAGGTTGAGTCTCGTCATCTCATGGATCATAGTCTTGACATCAGTTGCTGATCTACACCTATAAAGTCCCATCTGAAAAGGAAAGTTTGTAGCCATCTTGCATTTGATACGTAGAAGAGAATGTACCTCATGCAATTGTCATAAGAATTCCATGAATACTACCCTATCTGATGGATAGTGAGGTAACATGGTGTGATGACCTAAGTACTTTTATACAAAAATGTAGGTAAAAGTGGGGAATTGGATAAACCAATCTGCCCACTCTACCATTACCTCCTTGGCTGCTAGTGAGATGCATATATGGGACTCATGATCGAGGTCTCTCATAGTGTGCATTAGGAATTGATCATTGACTCCCTTGAAATTTCTTTTTGATTGTGTGAATTTAAGTTGTGAGAAATGCTCATGAAGCTTTTGCACACCCAAACTTCCCATAGTGTTCAATGCTCTAAACTAGCCTTGGAAGGCTATTAGGTATATGAGGTATGAACACATGTGGAATTCGTGAGCCTCTAAGAAATCGGTCATCTATTTGTGGAGAGAATCACTGATCAAGGTGAGCTAGTCATAATGTTCTTCATTGCTCACAATTTGAGTGATGACATAGTACATCCATGACTAGAATTTGTTTACCTCTTCTTGATCGGTAATACAGTTGAGTAGAGTGATCATTATCACATATTCATCTTTGAATTCCTTACATCCTACATTCTTCAAAAAGTTGGTTCTTTTCTCTTTAAGCCATTTTTTTGCCATTCTCTTCTGACATTTGTCTTTTGATGTGTTGAATGCCTTTTCACACTCTCCCATAGATACGACCAAGTTCTTCACACATGGTGGAATGGCGAAGCATCTTTTGATATCCCTAGGCTTGAAGTTGTATATCACTCGTCCATCTACTAATTGAATCTCTCTTGTAGTAGGATTGTAATGCTTTACACAAGCTATTACTAATTCTACGCTTTGCACTAAGATGGGAAATGACATTGCCTCAAGCAATTCAAATTGCTCGATATTTTGAAGTGTGCACTGGTCTATGCCTTCCAAATTTTTGAAGTTGACTTTTGGGTGTGCCTGATGCAGATAAGTGTCAACCGTTTTCAAGAAGTCATGAACTAAGACCGTTTTGGTCTTGTATTCGACATGAGAGAATTACATTTTGAAAACCTTGAAGATTGATTGGGCACATGATATTGTTCAAACAACTTTTCTGTTGCGGCTAAAAATAGCCTCACCGAGGGGTAATTATTATGAAAATTTATGAGATGTGGGTTTTGTTGGGAATAATTTTCTGAATGGACCCAAAACTTCAAAAATTCCAAAAAAAGTTATTTTTCCTTGTACATGTAAGAACCCTTTGGGGCAGAGTTTTCATGTTATATCCCAATTATATAGCTACTAGGCTATTAGAGTTGAATAAAGGATTATGTGTTTGTAAAGACAATTTTATGAATAAATAAAGATGTGAATCACCTTGTTGTCCATATAAGTTGCATACATTAATGATTGTCTCATTCTTATGTTGTTTATTTGATGTTAATCATGGTGAAAAACGTGCATAATGAGATTAATATGTGATGTTTTTATATCTTATGAAATTTATATGTGTTGCTAATTTTGTGAGCAATTGATTGTCGTGAGTTTATAATTGTGAATGTGGGAATGAGGACCAATCCTCTAGGCAGAGGGGAAATATCACTTGGGAGAGGGGTATTGGTCATTTAACCGGTAAAGTTAATCAATTGAGCATGCACACACATTGTGAACAGGACATAGGAACTGGGTCAGATAAGTTAGTCTTGATAAGTCGTCCATAGGCTTAGGAGTTTGATTTACTTCCTTATGCTTTATGTGATGTGATTGTTAAAATGTCAGTTTGACTAAACTGTGACTCCCTGTGTATGAACAAAATAGTTGATATATGATAAAGGTCAAGTGGGTACACATACACATACATATATTGTGTACATGTATCTAAATGTATAGACATATCGATACGTACGTACGTTAAGCAGATGGATATCCTTGTACGCACGTGTCGACATGTATATACACATACATACGTATACACAAGAAGAATATATAGGCATGTATATACGTACACAACTCGTCTTAATATCTTTGATATAAATAATATTTCATATAATGTTGTCTAGGATATTTACGTATGTCTTTATGTATAAATATATATATTAATAAAGTGATTATTAATATATACATCAATACATGAGGAATATGTAAATAATAATATATTTATATATTTTATAAATTAAATGTGTTAATATTAAAATTAATATATTTTCATATATAAATACGTTTATATATAAAGAAATATTAATATTTAATAAAATACATTTATAAATAAAATATACAAATATATAAAATTTAAATTTAAATAAAGGAAAATAGTTTCAAATGTTTAATAGAATAAGCATTATTCTTTGAAGGATAAAATCGCAATATATATATATTGAGGAAGTAAAAATTCGAAAATGTAGCCGCATGAAATATTTAACTCATTAAAATACATTTCAAAAGAAGCGAACTTCACAAAGGAAATATTTGAAAAGTTTAAACTTTGAAAATAGAAAGGAAAACAAATATGGAACATTCCCGTGAAAATGAGGAAGCTCTTGCGCAACAGAAAATGCAGGGAGAAGTATTCAAACTTGAGAATAGGGAAATGGCGATGAGTTTCAGTGTTGTAACAAGCAGAAAGTTGACCTAAAAACACAGCAATAAAACCATTTCGAATTCATACGACTGGCAATAAAACGTGTACCTGTAGGTGGCGTTTTTGATTGTTGAGTTGAAAAATTCTTCAACTGCTGGCTCCATGAGGTCGAATCATCCTTGGAAATCATGACTAAGGGTTTTATAACATGCCAAGTGACATTTTGACCAGGTAAACATGTCAATCTGTCATTTTACATGCCCAGAAATGGGGATTCTGTTGTTATTTCGACTTATAAATACTTCTCTATTCACCATTCGATTGGCACTCATTGTTTTCTCAACTTTGGCATTTTTAGAGAGTTCTTATATTGTGATTGTGAGCTTCTGCTGTGAGTTAGTGCTACTGCTTTTGCATCTTAGTATTTTTAGTAAAAGAACTAGAGTATTCTTCAACTATAATTCTTGATTGTGAAGAATTGATTAGCAATTTTCCAGTGGAGAGTTTTCTGTTTGGAGAAAGTGTTTTGGAAGAGTTTTCTACTCAGGAGGAAAAGGGAAAACTTCTTTTTGTCATCATCAATTGAAGGCTGCTGTTAGAAGAGCATTGAAAAGGAGCTTAAAAGTATATACATGAATGTTTCTTAATTGGAATTTATAGCTTTAACTGTCTTCTTATTGTTTTAGAATTGTTGGTTGCATATGATTTAAGTAAACTATCCTTAGCAATCAAGTTTTGTTTGATAGGCTGTTAATGCATAATGATTCAAGGGATTTCATTTTAAGGGAAAAAAGTTTAGGGGTTGACAATCAATTTTCAGGGGTTGTTCAATGCATAATTGTTCAAGGGATTTCATTTTAAGGGATAAAAGTTTAGGGGTTGTCAATGCATAATTGTTCAAGGGATTTCATTTTAAGGGATAAAAAGCTTAGGGGTTGTCAATGTAGCTAAAGGAGAAAGCTTGAGCAATTCAATATAGTTGATTAATGGATTAAGGAATGACTTTGTAGAAATACAGGGTTTTTTAAAGAAGGGATTCAATTTGATTAAGGGGTTAAAAATAACCTAGCTTTACATGCATTATGTTAAGAAGGAAATGTTGTGCTTATGCTTGCTTTTATGAAATTGTATGGTCTCCGTATATGGAGAATACGTAGAATATATATTAATTCTAGCAACGAAATGACGTCAAAACTAAGTACAATCCTAGCTGTGTTATTAGGTTAACATTAGTAAGCTTCACTCCTAGGATAAGGATTTCCGGAAACAGGAGAAAGGATAGAGAATACTTGTTTACAGACTCATTTCCAATAAATTGTTTGAGGTAGGAAGCCTGGGGTAAACTGAACCCATCGAAGGACATGGCCTACACATAGAGTAAGGTAGCCCAAAGGAAAATTGGCCCTGAGTAGTGTAAGTGATAGATGACTTACTCAGTCGTTTACTGAACCAAAATACTATGGCAATAGTAATGTAATGTACCTACATCCTCTTAGATTAGAAGATGATTACATTGTCAGTTCACAGTGGTCCAATAAGTACATACTAGGTTGAGATTGTGGGATACAAGAATCTAGTTGTGTAGGGCACGTCACTATGCTCAGTTGGTTAACAGAATCGGTTACTCAACCAATCTCTTCAACAAAGGGAGGGCCATTCATTGAAAAATGAATGTGCGGGGGACCGCATTATTAGTCTGTGGTTGGCGGAAAAGCACCTGAGTGATATTTCTCCTCCATGTTTTGTCATCTGAAGAACCAAGATTTGTAAGGGAAGATCTTGGACCGTCTTACTTCTATTTGTGCAAAAGCTGTTGAAGCTATGTATGTATTCTTATACTTTCGTACTTTGAAGTTCATTAGAAATGATTAAAGTTATTTGTTTGTACAAAGCTTTGAATTCGTAATTATATGATGTATTTCAATTTGAAAAGAAAAGAAATTTTTTGTTACTATGTTATTTACTCATTTACTTTGGAAAAAAGTTATAAAAATTAGAAATTTTTATTTTACACAAAGGTTAGGTCGTTACATTTTAGAGGCTTACTTTTCTCAAAAGAATCTAACACATGGGAATTGTAGGCGCTTCAAAGCTAAACAAACCCAGTTTGTCAGTTTTTTGAAATTGTGAATTTTTTGAAAAACCCTAAAAAGGGGCAACAAGACAACTTTCTTTGGAAGAATCTGGCACGTGGGTTTTGTTGAATCTACTATGTTGATCATACCCAGAGGACCAAATTTGTGAATAACTATTGTTTATTTGGACATGCAAGAAGATTTAATACAAGAATAGAAGAAATATGAGGGGGAGAAGTTTAGAAGTTATAATCTACATGCCTGAATCTCCAAGAAAAACATGCCTGAAGATGTAAACCATGATAAATTGTTCCTTTATGCAACTTGTTCTTGAAAACATGAAGAACACTAAGAATTCCCTCTATAAGATCTTCAAATGACTTTAGAGAGAAAATACTTGTGCTTGAGCTTCAACCTACAAAGAGAAATGATGAATAATAACGCTTAAGCTTGGTAAATAGCATTTGATGTGGAATCAATCAAGTTTAGGCACCAACATGTTGATTGAGGAGTGAATCTACTTGATCAAGAGTAAACTGTGGCAATTTCCACCAATTTTAGGATGTTTTAGACATGAAGAGGTCTTCAAAATATCTCAACTTCAGTCAACTGGGCCTACTTTGACTTTAGGTGTCCAAGTTAAGGAGTTGAAGATTTTTTTATCCCTTTTTTGTGACAAAGTGCCTCTGTTTGCTCTTTGATTCTGATTGCTCAATTGATCCTGAAGTCTTGCTAATAGATCCACTACAAAGTTGGATCAACTTTGAAGAGGAGTGCTTGGGAGTTGCAAAGCTTAAAACATGAATCTGATGCCTCAAATTCTTGGGCACCTTTTCACAAAAAGGTGCATTTTTCACTAGACTTAGTCATTTCCTTAGATATTTTTGAATTCCTCTAGTTTGACCTTCAATGCTTTAATATGAGATCATTGATGACTGACGATTCTCATGAATGTGTTGAGACATTGGATAGATAACTAGTTCAGTCCCAAAAAGGATGACTAGTCTCGCAATTTCTGAAAGTTGATTTAGAGGTCTCAAAAGTTTGGGCCCCCTTGGCCTGCAGGGGTGTTTTTGACCTTTTGTGCTATAATTTTCACCTTGCAACTTTCACAAACAACTCTAGTTCGATCTTTGTCATCGGGTGTTTGATTTTACGGTTGAATTTGCTGATGGTGTCATTGTTGAGATTGATCAAAATGGAGGACTTCCTGGAGGTTATGGAGCTTGAAGATTGCATTTGATTGCCCAAAAAGTTGGGCACCTATTTCAAGGAAGGTGCATTTTTCTTCAACATAGCCAATTCTTCATGTTCTTCAACTTGCTTTTGCCTCTAGTGTTTTACGCTTGATCTTTGTTTGTGAGTGCTTGACAGGTTCTGTAAGCTTGCAACTGAATTGATTGTGAAGCTGAAATGATGTTGAGTATATGCCTTGGAGAAAGCAGTTGTTGTAAACCATAATAGGTGGCCCAAAATGATGGGCACCCCTGGCCAACATGGGTGCTTTTTCCTAGGTGTCTAATGATTCATCCTTTGTTTTGTGTGCTCGAATGATCAATAGCTGTTGTCATTTGATATGTCTTTGTGGACCGATGAACAAGTTCCTTGTAAAGCTGAGCTAACTCCAGGGAGATCACTTGGAGATAAGGTTACTCAAAAACTGACATCTGGATAGTCTTATTCTTGGGCGCCCCTGACCTATAGGGGCACTTTTTCCCATGTTTTGAATGCTATCTTTGATGATATTTTCTTTTAGCATCTTTTTTCTTCGCCTTAGTTTTCCGGTGATTGATGAATTAGGTGAACATGCATGACGATGCATTGGAAAGCCATCAGAATTATGAAGGAGATGACTATCTTGGAAAAACTTGGTCACTACCTTAGACCTTTTGAACTGATGGGCACCCCTGGCCAGCAAGGGCACTTTTGGCTGTAGCTTCATCATTTCCTTTAATATTTTCACCTCTTCACGCTTTGTGTTCGCCATGTAGCTTGATTGGATTGATCATCATTGTCAATGGTGTGAATGTGTTCACTGTAGCAATTGCTTTCACCATGCTGCATGTATGAGTGCTTGAAAAATTCACCAAGGCATTGACTGTGTAGCTTCTTTCTTGTAGTAGTGTGTGCATCTTCTAGACTTAGAATATTTTCAGCATTTTTCAACCTTTGAAAATCCCCTTCGTTGTGAAGCATCTTTTCAATCATCTTTCACCATGGATTCTTCCTTGAATCTTTTGAGGCTTAGATTTTGATACTTGGTATTGGCCATTTGCCATTAATGGCCACGAAGTTCCTAGCTTTTATCCTAAAAAAATGATGTAGACCCACAAGAGTAAAATATTTTTTTTGGTGATTTTGACTTGACCAATATGATCGTGAAGTTAGATTATCCTATCAAAATCATTTTCAATTATTTCTGGAAAGGTCCCATCTTTTAGGGTTTTCCTAAAAATAGCGGTATGAAACCCTAATTTTTAAATTTTCAAAAATTTGCAAGTATCTTACTTGACATAAACCCACAAAAGCCTATGTTTTGTTTGACCTAAAATGGACTTTTGACAACAATTTTACATGATTTAGACCATTTTAATCAAAATACCTTATTGAAGCAAAACTTTATTTTGGGTACAACACTCCTAAGTGTGTGCAATTTGTTAGAGTATCAAATTTTAACATCTGTGCATGCCCTTCTACCCAATTTTTCCTTTCTCCTCTATTCTCATCAAAGTATTAGACCTTTCCCCAATGGAACACTTTTTGCTCAAACATTGACATGTGACCAATATCATGAGTCATGTAGGATCTCCAATCTTTGAACTCTTACATTACCATTTTTTTATTGTTTACCTCACCTAGCTCCTTACATGACCCAAAGCATAATTAATACTAGAATTAAACACACAACTTCTCCATGAGGTATTTCCATAACCAAGAATAATTATCAAATCTCAAGGGTGTGGATTCATGCACAAATTCAAGCAAGGGATGAAGAAGGTGAATTCAAATCTTAAGTTGTCAAAAGGGAGCCATTTGCTTGCAATTAGCCACCTACTCTTTAGTCATCATTAATGCAGTGGTTGTTTCTACAAGTACCCTTGGTCTTGGTGCAGATCTTAGTCATTATTTTGACAAGATCTTATATCAACCGTGGTGTTCATGATACTTTTGCTTGGAAGCATGACTAGAGATTTATTATGTTTTCTACACATGAAACCCAAGAAAAATACAACTTAGAGAACACATTGTTCAAAGTGCCACAATTGAGGATAAAAACCTTAAGGTCTACAAAGAACCAAATGATAAAAACCCTTTAGTTTATAGGAACAAGGATGAAAACATGTTGACCTAGTAGGAGGATCTCACTTAAGGGTCACATGCACGATCTTTGAGGTTGTAGATCTTCAGTTGTATTGAGTTACACAACATTCTTATTGCTATGGGTGCCAATGTTGTATTGTTAGATGGTAATAGCTATTGTAGCAACATTTTGCATTATATTTCTAACCTATTTAATGATAATTTGTTGTTTGTCATGGGGTCGAGTATAATAGTTTAATGCCATTATTTTTGTTATCTTGCAACATCTTTTGAGCATGTTACCTATGCTATTTGTCCTATTATTAAAGCATTTAAGAGTTTATTTAACCTTATTGGCTTCGTTGTAATTTATTTTTCTTTGTCAATGTAAGGAAGGATTTTCCATTTATTTTACATCTTTGTAAACCTAATTTATAGTTTTTTTGCCATGTATTAAAGGTGAAATTTCTAGCTTTGTGCTAGACATGGTTTATAGAATTTAAATTCAAACAATATTTGCTAAGTGGTTTTAAATAATATTTACATTAATATTTTAAGTGTATATTATAGAGTTTCATTTTTTTGGAATATTTTAATGTTTTAATACAATTGTTTGAACTAAGGTTGGAGCATGTACTTCATTCAAATAAGAAGGCCCCAATTGTTTGCTTGTTGTCTTTATTTTGTGTTCTAGAACATGTTTGAATATTAAATAATGAAACTAGATGACTCTTTTTTTGTGATATTATGTGTTTTTTGTATTTTTCTACTTTAATATGATTGTATGTATAAGGGAAACTATTCTAACTTTGAAAATAAATTCTAAGGTGAAATCAACAAAAAAAAGTTTTCCTTATTTGCGTTGAATGCAAATTGAGTGGAAAATATGAAGGTGAGAAAATGAAGTTAATCAACAAGTAACCAAAATTATTTTTCCTATCACTTTTCCAATCAAAACTGACATGCAAATTGAAATGAAATTTGGGTGCTTATTGATTTTTTTTATTATGTTAATGAAACAAAAGTTTTTATTCTCATTTTTTGCTTGTTATTTTGTTTAAAAAGGAACCAACAACATGTTGGTTTTATTTGCGTGATTTGAGATTTCTTAAGATAGATAGTGCTATTGTTTTGAACTTGTTTACAATGAAAACAAATTATCTACTCTACTAAATTGAAACTAATCTATCTTAAATTCACTTTCTGCTATCAAATGCTATGATTTTGAAGTAAGGAAATAACTAAGTTGACATTAAAATCTCATTTAATCTACTAAACAAGCCAAATATAAATAAAGCAAATCAAATGGAATTCTCACATTTGGGATATAAATAGTCTAAGATACGAGAGATGGTGATTGTGGCAATGCCATCTTTAGTGACCCAATTGTATGGCATTGATTTTCCTTTCAACTATGGACTCTCCTTTTGATAGAATCAAGGTGGGAAGACCAAACAAATTGACTAAGAGAAACAAAATAGTGTTGCTACAAAAACATTGGAATTTAATCTTTGGAGCTATTAGGAGTAATAAAATTAATTAAGATGATTGCCTTGCAAATCCTAGAGGTTGTGTGTATTCACTAAACTATAAGAGATGTTTTATGAAACACATATAAGTCTTGGTATCTTGGTGGAATTCTTCAAAAGAAAAGTGCAAACTTGTCACTATTCATGAATGGAGAGAAACAAGAGCAAGCGTTTTAAAAAAAGAAAAGACCAAAAGACCCTTGTAAAATTTTCCTTAATCTATGAAAATCAAAGGATCCACATTAGATAATAGAACACTAGTTTAACCAAGTGGGAATACTCATCTACAAATAGAACAAGAGGTCAAGAGCCAAAAATAGTGCATGAATAGATGCATGCAATAAATCACATGAGCAAGAATAAAATTTACATTCAACTCTTTTGATAGTATTTCAATCACCTTGAGTAACCCATGTTCACCAAGGCATTCACATGATCATCAGGGTAAATTGATGAGAATAGGAGTGAACATGTCAATCAAATGAAAAAAGTCAAGTTTTTGGCAACAATACATAAAAGTTCAGAAAATGACTACAAAAGACAAGTAGAGAAAGGGGAGGGTCCTAGGGGCCAACTTAACACTTCCATCATGTTACGATCAACTAAGGGAGTTCCATTTTGTTTCTTTCATGTAGACTCATGTGTTGGGCCATTATGTCATCATTGGACCTACCATGCATGCCTATACATTTTTTTTGGCACTTAAAAATATTGCAATTGGTTGTAATGAATAACATTGTTTGCAAAAAAAGGAGCTATTTGATGAAAATTCTAGAAGTGGGGTGTTGTTGCTGTGAACTTGGTGCACTATAGCTATGGACCTAGGGTACTATAGCCTTGTAGGTGTGCATGCGACATTTAGCCCATAAAATCTATCATTTTTAGAAAAGATTCATTTTTGGTGTGTGACTATTTGGTTTGTAATTTGTCCATGTGATCTTGAGAATGTGAAACACTCCTTATTTAGCTAAAGGGATAATAAAAATAGGTTGTACTACTTTAGTCAATCCCATATTGAGTATATTTTGACTTGAATCCACAAAAGCACTATAGAAAATAGAAAGTGCATGTAGACAAGTGAGATGAATGTGATGTGCACAAATACATGCAAACAAATTTCTCTAAGGGATAGATCTATCACAAAGTGATGTGTGATAGTGATGGAGGACACAAGAAGATGGAAAATTGTGATCACAAAGAACAATCAAGAGGGGAAAATGGTTTAAATAAAGACAAGGGTTTAAAAGGTGAGGGTTTTCATATTTAGAGCATTTGACAAGGGTTTCTATGGCTAGTGGGTGATGGAAATGAGAGAAATAAGATATGACGATGAATATAGGGAAGGAAAACTATGTTGAAAGGATAACACATCTCAAAGGCACAAGGGAGATTGTGACTTTAGATCTTCAATGCTAACTTTGTTTCCTTGTTGCCTTGAGAATATATGTTTAATTTTCCTTTGGAGTGGAGAAAGGGACTAAGATTTCACACTAATGTCTAAATGCTTGATGAGTGAAAAGTGAGAAAAATGGGCTTATACTATGTTTTTAGGGTTTTTAACAAACAAAATTCTAATTAGTATTAGGGAAACAACGATCCAGAAAATTTTGATTTGGTTTAGGGATTGAGTCGTGTGTTTGATGGTGCTAGTGACCTAGGCCTTATTTTCATGCCCATGGACACATGTAATCCTTTAGGATACATGTTCCAACTTTAGAGGGGTGGTTAGGTTGAATGTCCAAGGCTTGTAAAACTTGCAAAGCCAATTTTTATCATTAAGGAGGCTAGAAATAGGTGAAAATGACCCTAAGCCAAGTAGGAAAGAAACAAACAAATGATTGGAAAAACACAATGTGGATATTGTATGGTATGCAATTTCCATTATATTACATCAATCAAATTGAAAAAATGAAATAAAACACTTACACAAAGTGTGACCTTCTTGGCAAGTAAATGATAACACACTATTACAAAGTATGACACAATAGTTTTTTATTTTAATATTTGACTTTTATAAGCAAAGTTACCATGAACAATTATGAGGAAACAAGACCAAATCAACAATGATGAATATACACATAGGACAAGAAGCAAATTTATGAGCCAAAGATATAAAAGTCCAGAAAACAATATACATGGCCACAATAAAATTATCTTAAATCAATGATCAAGAAGGTGAACTTGGAACCAAAAGTACACATTGTAGCAAATCAATTTGCAGCCAAATATAGGATCTACAGCTGCGAAAAAATGTCTGCAAAAATGTCCTAGATTTATAGCCTTGAAGCTCCACAAAATTGACTATGTATTCTAATTTAAGGGTGGAACATAGATAGATAACCAATTTCCAATTCCAAGATAAACAAATTTCAAAATCTATAGCAAATTCATACATCATTAAATATTTAGAACTAATTATACCCTTCATTCACATTTAATTTCTCAACTTAATTTTTAATTCTGAAATGTCTACTCTCACTACCTTCAATTATTAATCTATATTAATTTAATTTATACTTATGTTTATCATTTAGTTTCCTTTTATATAAGTGTACACACAATAATTTCTAGTTCATCTATGACCCAATCTTCCCCACAAAGCCCATATTCTAATCGTGAGTTTAGGAGTTTAGTTTCCTTTATATAAGTATACACACAATACTTTCTAGTTCATTTATGACCAAATAACAAGCTTGGAATGCTAGTTAATAAACATTGAACCAAATCCATTGCTGTAGAAACTTTTGAGAGATATTTCTGAATATCTCAAGAAAGCAGAAAGAACAAAGGAAATCATTAGCAATCAAATAAAAGTTTTCATAGGTTGGCATCATAAGTTACGTTCATCATGAGTTGGAGCTTCAAAAGGCTTTAAAAGTTGTCAATTCAATTAGCTGATGGTATGGGTGAATATGTTTCTTGAAATGCTTTAACATTGCCAGGCCGAGAGAATACCACCTGCTCAGTAGGTTTGCAAATATACTTCAGATACAGCAACAAAAATGGCTTTGATGGCAATAAAAGACTTTTCACAGTATTCAAATTTTTAATTTCATTTGTGTTCAAGAAACTGAGTAAAAACAACATACTTCTTATATTAGAGAGACATACCTGATAGTTTCCCAAGGTAAGAGTTTTAAATCCTGCTGCACAGTATAAAAAATAGTAGTCCCATGTCCTTATAAAGTGTTCGTTGAAGCCCAGCTTTAAAATCTCACTGTACAAACAAGGAATGCATTTGTAAATATTTTTCAGATAATTCAAAACCCACCTGGCAGCATATTCATTTCCCGTTATTGTCTCTGATTTTTTTAATTGGGAGGGACAGGTAGCCTGCCTGCGATGTGCCTGAAAGTTTTTCCTCCATAATAGCAGAGTCCGATAGTAGTGCGTGCCTATATTTTCCACATGCTCCGCGCTGATTCCACCAAAACAACTGCAAATCAGTATTGAATCTAAAAGGACTCTGCGCATAGAGAGTATGCTTCCTTCATTCTTGAAAGTGAAATGGGTGTTTCGTGTAGAAACTAGAAACAATTAAACTAATTGAAAAAAATGATTTGTAGCGAGATTTAATACCTTAGGCTAGATGCAGCTACCATGGCTGACATAATTCTGCCCAACGAAGGCACGCATGCTCCAGGGAATATATATTCTTTAATGAAGTCAGAACTTCTTCTGTATTCATCATATCTTGCATCGGGTATTGAGCTGAACTGTTGATGGATCTTACCAAAGATTAGCATGGGATGAATTCAAAATCAATCACATGATTGAACAGTAGAAACCAAGAAGGCAACAAAAAGGAGGACAAAAAGTTATAAGGTTTTCTCATTGTGAGTGCTTCCTTTGATATATTTTGTTTAAGGTAGAAATGAAGTATTTGCAGCAAAATATGGAGTTGAAAATCAAATTAAAAATAATAAATACAGAGAAGAAAGGATTGTGAGGGCCAACCTGCAAAAGAAGAAGACCATCTTCTGCTAACAGGTACTCGCATCTGCCAAAAAATTCCTCCACAAACTCGTGTCCAACATGTTCCACCATCTCACTTTAGACAACATGTTCTTGGCAAAGTCAGCGTGTGCATAATAAAAAAAATAAAATGGTTAGCAATGTTCAGCTCAGAGTTATCTCTTTGAAGCTTACCAAGATATGATTCTGTTGAATTTGTGAAACCCTGGTAATTCTCGATAATCACACAGAAGCAGTGTTATTTTATCCTGGAAATACACAGAATCCTATTACTACAAGATACAAAAATTGCGAACCCGCGGTAAATCTGGAGTTATCGGGACTTGATCGAATCAGTGATATGATTACCTTTTTTCTTCTGGGTCAACTTGGGAATGCTTCCCCAGGCAGCAAATAATTGGGAATAACTTAGGAAGAGAAAAACTATGGACAAGATTTTTCCAAATAAATTGGAGCTTCGAATCTATCAAAGTTCATTGTTCAATACTAAAATAATAGAATCAACATGAGTCTTCATAAAGATCATGAACATCATCAATTCAAGGTTGAATAACTTCAACTATATTGAATGAATTCTAATTTTGAAAGAGCAAATTTACACTCTTATATGTGTGGAAACATATCTACATCAAAGTTGGGCTATATTGACATTCTTTCTTTAATTATAATTGATGTTGCAGGTTAGATGTCTCGG
>VDFB02365488.1:0-21928 GCA_007258455.2 Sequoia sempervirens
GAAGGGCTGAAGATGTGTTTTATGGACTAAATTATTCCTTCTATTCTCCACCTTCTTCATATCTATCAAATACTTGTGCTCCTCAATTACCCCCTTCACCGTTTCTTGAGTAGGTTTAAGTCTTGGAGGGGCATCAAAATCTCTTTGTGTTTCCTTGCAGAGAGTAGTTAAAATGTGATAAGTAGGTTGCCACCTCTTCTAGAGTTCCTCTAAAATAGGGAAATTAGCATTTATCTGTTCCAAAGCTTTAACCAGATTGCTAAAGCTTTTATGTACTCCACCTACTTTTTCTTTCAATATTTCAATTCTATGCTCCAATATTTTCCTCAAGGTATCCAAGATGTGACACTTGACATCTTCCATATTGTGCTTTTTAACTGATCAATTTCATTTTTCATTTGTTGAATCTGTGGGTCTTCAGCCTGGATGGGTGGGTGATAAACAACTATCTCATCCCCCCTAACTGTTGTAGCCTGCTATAATTTTTCTTTCAACTTGAAATTTTCAAAAACAATTTATTTACTTCATCATTTGAAAATTTTAGTCTTTTCTCATATTCAGTCATTTTCTTCTCCATGTTCTCCACCACATCTTTGGTGAACATTGTTGAAAGCATAGTTATAGTAGCAGCCTTTGTTGGAGTTGTATCTTTTATTGTCCTCACCATGGCCGACCCCCCTCATTTCTTGCACATCTGAGAGTCTGGGCTTCCTTGTGCTTTTTTTCTTTGTACATAGGGCTTGAGTCTAAGTGGTAGGGTTATACCTTGTTCCTGATACACCTTCCTCTGAGTCAAATTATGCAACCAACATTGGGTCATCTTGTGATCTGATTTAGTCCAAAAGAAACACCTTGGAAAACTCCATTCCTGGTATGATCAACATATCACTTTTCAAAACTAATTCTCTTACTTCTTGAGGAGTAACATTAATATTATCAATGTTTAATTCTGCCAATATTTGGGCTTGAATCTCAGCTTGTTTTGAATCATCAGATCCTATGAGATTGATCTTTAACCTTTTGTACTCTTCCTCTAATTTCTCTAAATTCACTTTTGTAACAACTTGTTTGTTCAGGTTAAAACACTTAATAATGGCTTCCCTTGAAACATATACTAAATACCCACCATCCGGGAGCTTGATAATTTTTCTTGGGGCATGGTATCTATTGTCTTGGGCTTTAATTAACTCGATATCAATGATAAATTTGGGACTATCAATTTGGCCAAGTCTAGAGTCCATAGGTTTGATGTCGGGACCTTGTCATTTATGTTCCTATAGAAATACCAATATAAATTCCACCCCAACTGAGGAATAATAGGGTCCCTACACTCTTGATCTGAATCTCTAAAGACCTTCTTTGGCCCCTTATCTACTGACCTGAGTAATAAGTTAAGCAATGGAGACTATAAAGATAGTTTAATAGCTTTAGGTTCATCTTTTTTAGCTCCTATTTCTAATTTCTTTGGCACCATTGCTATAAAAATCAAAGAGATGAATAGAGCTTACCCAAAATATAGCTCACTTATGGAGAATCCACTTACTTTTGTACTTCGAGCTCATTTTCACTTAGCCTCTACTGCTGTGAACGAGAAATCTCAATCTACTTTGTTTATTTCCACACCAAACTGCATTAACTCTCAAATCATAAATTCTCATCATTCAAATATTTTGCATTGAGCTCAATTTCATACTCCAAAGTTGATTGATGTGTCTGGCCTACTTTAAATGTTTCAATGACTGCTTACCACGTTACCTCACATGAATTTTCACCCCCTTGTGGTACCACGATACCTATTATTACTTTGCTCTAGTATACTGCACTACCGTGCACCACCTTTATCTTCATTGTGGTACTGTGGTGCACCCTTAGTTGATACTATACCGCTCTATTGTAGACTACCTTTCTCCTTCCTGCGGTACCATGGTGTCCTCCCACTGCTTTACTTCTCATACCACTTTACCGCGGGCTATATTCTAACCCTCCACAGCATGGTGGTGCCTCCTCTTACTACTATTCTTAAGTATACCACTCTACCATGGGTCTTGTTCCAACCATCCATAGTATGGCGGTTCTCTTTATCTCTGTTCTTCATCACACCACTCCACCGTGAGATGTGTTCCATCCCTCTGCAGTGTAGCGGTCTCCTCTTGTTAATATTGATTATTATACTGCTCCACTGCAGGCTATGTTTTAACCCTTCACGATATAGCAGTAAAAGGGTATAATCTTAGCTTCCTCATCATGCTACTGCGATCTATTTTGCAAGGGTTTGCAGTAATGAGGTAAGAGGTGAGGGCTATGTAAGGTATTCAATGAGGTAGTTGTATTGCGGTAAAGAGCTATTTTGGCTTTATGGATGGAAATAGAATGATTTTTTTATGAAAATGATGGCATGAATTTTTTATTTCCATTGATAAAAGCTTTGAATTTTTTATGAAAATTCTGGTTCTAACAAGTCCTTATCTAGATTTTTTTCTGTCTGTTCATGCATCAAAAATCTCATTTATGTGCTTCCTAAGCCTCCTATTATCATATAGTATTAGTCTAGAAAGTTTTTGGAACATTTTTTATGCATTTAGCTCAAAAACATCATTTTAGATTACTCATTCTTCAAATCACTTCATTTGCACACATCTTTCAATATGAAAAATGATTACGTTTCTGGAATTTTGCATAACATTCATAAAAGTACATTTCACTTTTGCATATACAATGTTTCTATTCATGAAGCTTTGCATTATTTTGGTAAAAGTGCTCTTCATTCTTGCATGTACATTGTTTACATTTTCCAAATCTTGCATATATTGGATAAGAGTGTTTTATATCTTTGCATATACATTGTTCATATTGTTGAAATATTGTATAAAATGGTTACATGTGCTTTTCATTCTTATTCAAACAATGCTAGTACCTTACATATGTAGACATTTTAAGAAAAAATTCTTATCCCCTCGCTATGAGAGTGTCTTAGTGAAAGAGACTACAACTTGGGCCATTCCTAACAATCATACTTGTTCTTCTCATAATATATCTCCTCTTGGTGATGAAGATATTTTGGTAGAAGAATCAATTAATGAGAGTTTTGATAATCCTAGTTGTTTCTCTCCTTTTACCTCTCTTAGTGGAAAAAACATTCACACCCACCATAACCCAACCTTAGATGATGATGACATTACAATTTATTTTTCTTCTAGTATCCCTCCTTGTTGTGAATATGATACTTTGATGTTAGAAAACATATTTTGTGAATCTTAGTTTTCCCCCTTCACCTCACAAAATTATTCTTAAACAAGACAATATAACCATAGGAGTCTTTGTCACAATAGTGGTTTACAATTCTGAGAGGAGCAGTTTTTAGTTGAAATCACATATTTTTTAGAAAATATAATGATTTAAGCCTTAAAAAGTTCCATTTTAAGGATTCCAATTGAAGAGGGTTTGATCAAATCACCTTAGATCAAACCCCCTTGGATAGAACCTCGCTAGTTTTAAACCATACCTATAAATGCGTCTCCTTTACACCTATCAAAATGCTGATAAAAAATCACTTTTGATTTAGCTTTTGGGGGATCAAATGAATTCATTTAAAATTTATTTCAAATGATTATGTTATTCCTCAAAACAAGCTATCCAATGAATATAATTTTAATATGTTTTGGTTTTGTTATGTATTTGTTTTTTAAGTTTTATTAAACATAGGTTTTTCATCAAAAATGAATTTCTTTGTTCTTTACATGTGGAAAAATAGAAGATTATCAAAAAAAAAAAATTGAAAAATATGAATGCACCAGATATTGAAGTCCTTGATCCAACAAAATAAAAATAAATAATTTTGACATATACAAAAAAAGTTACTTGTTATATGGTCGTGTGTTGAATTGTAATTTGTTTGACTTTTGAAACTTGATTAAGGAAAAATATTCAATAAAAACTAACCAAGTGGAAGCACTAGATATTAGAGTTACAAATCTAAATTTGAAATAATTAGAATTTTATCCTTCATGGAAAAAAATTTATCGTTATCACGGTGTCGTCACTCTTTAAAAATGTTGTTTTCTAAAAAAATTAATTTTCATGGGAGATGGAAAAAAGTGCAATTTGATTCCAAAAATTTGAAAAAAATATTTTTATAATCTGCAAAACAAAATCTGATGAGACTCTAGTTTTCACCATCTTCAAATTCCTCATGGTTTAGCAGCTATAGGTGCCGAATGTGAAAATTTAGTTAAAAATAATAATTTCAGGTGTCTAGTTTGGCTAAAAATTGTAAACCACTATTATGGGATCACCAATAGGTAATCATGATAACAACATTTTTCCTTCTCCTAGTTGTGAAGAAGATACTTTGTTACAAAACACAATTGATGATGGTCATGCGAATCTTCATTTTCCCCCTTTACCTAGAAAAACCCCTCTTGAAAAACAATCCTCAACCATTGATCATTCCCCTACTTGTGATGAAGTCCTTGTAGGAGATCCAACCTTAGAATTTCAAGAAAATTCGGTTTATAGTTCTTCTCCAAACTCTCCTCCTAGGAACCATATCATGATGAAAAAAATGAACCACAATAATAATATGGACTCTCACTTGTTAAGGGATGTTAATATTATTCAACATCAACTCATCCTTTATCCCCATTCACATATAACTTCACCTAAACCCAAGTTTACTCTCTATCCACCTTCACATAGAAAACAACCTCACCATAAACCTAAATTCACCCTCTACCCACCTCAAACTAATGTGCCGCAACAACCGTGTTATAAAACCATTGCTCATACATATAACACTTGAAATAATCCACAACCACTACAACCAACCCCACCCTCCTTACCTTTACCCAATCCACCTAGTGCTCCTTGTTACCTCCCACACACAAAGGAGTATGATATTGTTGAACAATTAAAGAATACTCCTGCAAAGATTTCCCTTTGGTATGTACTTCAAAACTCACCAAATTACCACACTATTCTTCAAAAAACCTTACAAAAAATTTTAGTTCCTCCCCATACAACCCCAAATGATGTGGAAGCTTTAATTTATAAAATAAATCAGACTAATCTTGACATTACTTTCCATCAATATGAGCTCCCTCCTTTAGAGTTGCACAAACAAAGTGATGGTTTCATGATCATTGCTCAATACAATAGGACATGGATAAAGAACACCCTTATTGATAATGGTTCTACTCTTAATGTGTGTAGAGTGAATCTCCTTGATCAATTAGATGTTGACAACTGACAAATAAAACTTGATTCCATATCTATTCAAGGATTTGATAATTCAACAAAGCAACCACTTGATGTAATTACTTTTCCTATTATGATTGGGGTGGTTACTTTGCAAACTCCTATTCATGTCATGCCTTATGATCTTTTTTACAATATTATTTTAGGTAGACCATACATTCATGAGATGAATGCAATTCCTTCAACTCTTCATCGTATAATGAAATATGTCTATAACAATAACATTTATCAAGTTGAAGTAGATCATGAGCCTGGAAGTTGATTGCACCTTGAAAAAAGAGTTACAAGTCCTCTAAAAACATTGATTCCAACATCCAATATAGATCCTCTGGAAATTGAACAAAAAAATGAGGAATCAGTCTCAAAATTATTTGGTGATGATTGGGGATCCTTAAAATTCACACCATCATTTATGGGGGGATACATATTCACACAAAAGAAATATGAGAAACAACCACAACCAACAATCATGTCAACACAACATTCATAAGACCTTTCGAATGCATCCACCTCAACCACTTTAGACAAAGCCACAACCTCCACAACAACCTTGACAAACACAAAAATGAACAACCACCCAATTCCAAAGCAGTGAAACAACTTTATGGAAAAGGCTTTGAGCCCATGAAAAAAATTGGATATAGTGGAAAAGGATGTGGTGCTAACAAACAAGGTATCTGCAACACTATCAACCCTAACACACAACAAATGACTCATGGTCTTGATTATTGTCTATTGTTAGAGATCAAAAAACCTTCACTCAACATCAACAATATCACACATCATACTCCTAAATCATCTTTCACAACTAGTGGTCTTGAACATCATCCTTTACCAAACATGAGACAAACACCTACACCTTTGCTTAATGTCAATGCCATCTCACAAAATGCTCATGATTTGAATAAATTCTCACAATCTAAAGAGTCTTGCATAAGTATGAAATCCAATACTAAGCAAGATGTATCTTTAAAACAAATCACAAGACCACCTTCTACCATTAATCAAGAGGATATCTTGCCAAGACTCCTCCAAGATCACTTGATCACCCTCCCCCCAAGAAATGAAAATAAATGCTCTTCCAAGACTTCATTCTATGCCTACCATAGCATTCATGGTCACTTGACTAATGAATGTCATGCCTTGAGTTGTAAAATCCAACATTTTTAGGAGTTTGGTATGCTTTGCTATGTGGGGGCACCTCATTCCTCTCATTGCTCTTGATTTTCACTCTAGCATGCATTTCATCAATCCTTTTAGCTCACCTTTTTCCTGCACTAAGTGGGGGCAAGGGGTTTGATATCCTTGTCCTCATATGTCACTTGTCGTTGTCTCTTTTGACTAGTCATTAACCTTTCATGAACATATAAGAGCAAGCTTGGGATATGGACATGTCTTAAGATTGACTCACATGTGGAATACTCCCCTTTTCATGATGTAGCTTATCAGAAACATATGACTTGGCATAGGGATTTCCAAGTAATCTCTCATGTCCTCTTCTTCTACTTTAAAGAAATTTCTCATAGTACGGGTGCTCGTAACCACTTTAAAGTGGGGGCATGCATCACCACTCAAATTTCATTGTGCGATTTTATTTTTCTTGCGATTCCCTCTCTTGGAAGCATTAGGTACAATGTTGCCTAGGATGAGACCTTGCATTTTTCGTCTCTTGGAAACAAGATGAGATCTTGCACTTATCCTCTCTTGGAGACATTGTGTATGATGTTCCCTAAGACGAGACATTGCACAAATTAAGAAAAACCCCTTTAAATAATCATTACACTATTTTTAATTAACAATGTCTATGAGTGTCAAGCATATGAATTTTTTCTTACCTCATAGAGCTCGAAAACCCCTTTTCCTTTATGGTGCCTTATTAGATTTATCAGGAGGTATAACTTTGATATGGTTGAGCGGGAAGCCCATTTAGTGGCACGACTTTCCCCATAGCCACATTTTTGTTTGAGTGCATACCAACTAGTGTATGTTTCTCACCTTTTGGGATTTCTCACCCCACAAACAAATAGAAGTTGTGTGGCCCTAGAGTGAGTATGTTGCATAGACTTCTCACCCTACAGATGACCTAAAATTCTATGGCCCCAGAGTGAGTACATATTTTCCACCCTATTTTTCTTCTCTCCTAGTTCCTTCCATTGCATGGTTTTGTATCTTGGTGGTTTGACTTAGGATCTTATATTTTGGGGGCTTGGCCACCTCTTTTATCTTTTTCATTATTTTTCATCTGCATCTGTACACTCGGATCTCTCTTGAATGTCCACTTTAGTGTGATTTTGAAGCAAGTTCATCCTCTCACTAAAGTGGGGGCTAAATGTGTTGTAGAAAAAAGTACCCTTTGCTTGAAATGGGATTAATTCATGATAAAATGGACTTAATGAGGTGTTAATCTAGTGTTGTGAGGAATTTTATGCATCCACACTAGGTATTGGACCCTTGCAAATCAAATAACATGCTTTTAACAATGTCTTGTAAAGGTGTTGTAAGATACTTTCATGCTTTTCTAGACTTAATGAACCTATTTCTTCCTAATTCAACATTATAAAAAGTGTTTAAATACATTATAACATCAATCTATAATGCTTGTAAAATAAACTTAATGTTAAACAAGTGTTGTAATGTGTCTTGCACATTCACATTGATTCTTGTGCTTTCCTAGGCTATGTGGACCTCATTTTGGTGTTGTAAAGTGTATTTAATCACACTTTCACATTTATTTCTATGTCCCAAGCCCTATTTGAAATTTACATCATCACTAATAGGCCCCTCTTAATCCATATTGTGCATCTCGAGGCTTAAATTGATCAAATACCCAACAAGGTTGCATTTTAGACCTTATTTCCTTGTCTCTTGGCATCTAAGCTATAAAATTGGCCCTTGTGGGACCCATTCACCATTAATGGTGAATCAGTCCTATCCAGGTGGGACTCATTTTCCATGTGTGGCGAATGAGTCCCATTTGGCTCAATTTTGACCTTTCAGCAGGAAAATACTGAAATTTGAGTTTAATATTACTTCATGTTGGCCTATGATGAGGTATTAATGGGTAAAATAGGTGAATTACCTATAAATATAAGTATTTTAACTCATTTTTACATCCATTAACTTAATTCACATCCATTCTTCATTATTCATCCGCCAATCTTTCATTTCAAGTCAAGAAACTTAGGTTTTTATCATTGCAAGATACCAAGAAATCTCCTAAAGACATTCAAGGGCTGAATCTTCCTCCATTGCTACAAAAAATCCAAGATCAACATCATGGAAAGGTAATCTATTCCATTATTGCATGTTTCATTCAATTCTTTCATCATTTTGGTTTAATTACCTAAACAGGGTTTCACCAAGGCAAACTCACATGTCCTAACATTCAACATTTCTTCTTCTCTTCTTTTGTGTTTATAGATTTAGGTCCCTTGGAAGCTTGGAAATCATCAAAAAATTAGGTTGCAATTTTTTTCAAGTCTTCTCCTCATTCAACAAGTTAAAATATCAACAAAAACTCATTTTTAGACATGTAAATCAGAGTTTCAGAAGTAGAACCCTGTAGGAAATCAAAGTGAAGATCAAAAGCTTCCCAATCCACCTTTGAAAATCTAGAAATTCAAATGTGGACTCATTCTCCATGGGTTGCGAATGAGTCCCATTTCTAGGTTAGTTTTGAGTTTTCTGCATTTCCGAGTACCCTTTCATTAGAAATAGGTTTCAGCTCAGTTTACCAGAAATGGGACTAATTCGTCCATAATGGTGAATGAGTCCCTCCAAGCCTAAAAATCAGCATCAACAGTGTTTCAAAAGCAATTTCCAATCTCCTTCAAGCTTTCAAGTGCACACTTTAACTTTCATTCATTTCTGTTTAGCTTTGCATTTGTTTCTAGTTCATTGTTGCATTACACAATGTGTTTTCAAACATCACTTATTTCCTAGGTTTTTCATTCATATTCTATCAATTTCATAGCTTACATGCATTTAGATCACTTCATTTTGTTCATATAACATCACACATAACATAATTTGAATGAACCTCTTAGCATTTTTGGCCCTACCTCTCTCCTTTTAGGTGAAAAACCTTAGAAGAGTTAGAGAGCCCTAAGGAGCCAAAAATATATGCTACAACATCTCGCTCCATAAAAATACAACATCCATAGCTCTGAGGCTTGATCACCCTAGGATTCCTTCATGACTTTTATAATCACTTGATCTTCATCATAGATGACATAGGTTCCCAATCCGGTAGCATTATAATTGCCAAAAGGATCAGTGTCTATATATTCGCTCAAAAGGACATCTTTTGAATAAGTTCGATCTTTGGTCACCTTTTCATTCTCTAGTACAACTCAGTACAATACATTTCCTTTTTGGTGATAGAGGTATGAGTGGTCTCAAAGTTGATCATGGCTTCATCTGTCACATGTTTCGAATGTAGAGGTTTAGACACTGTCTTCATTTTAGCTCTGTGTTTGGTCCTTAGGATTAAGTGTGACCAATATAAAGAAATATATCCACCTATCTTGGAAGTGAATTCCCAAGATAAGAAAAGAACGAACATGGGGGGAATGTCTATGATCACGATATCCTGTGGAAATGTGATGCTAGGGTAGGAGAATAGATTCAAGGGGAGGTCCTTAATGATACCTACAGTTTCAACCTTGTTCCCATCAAGCTGCATAACCCCTCTTTTTAAAGTTTCATAGCTAAGTCCTAAGGCTTTAGCTATCTTCTTGGGCATAATTGTGGTACTAGCACCCGAGTCAATCATGGAATTATGCAACAATTTCTTACCCACAATAAGAGTTAGGAAAAAGGGTTTTGGTTTCGGCTTACCTCTGACTTTGGTAGAGGCTTCCTCTGTACTATTTATGAGGACTTTGGCCAGAGGTGATGAATCAATGACCTTTACCTTGAGTGATTGCTCTATTGGTCCAATATTTGTATCTTCGAGTAGAGCCTTCTGCAACAATGAATTCTGTTGTAGAATAGCTAAGATATCCCAAAGATACACATTAGCAGAGGATTTCTTCAATTGTTCCAACACATTAAATGGCAGAAGATTCAAATGCTTCTGTTCCTTAGCCCTTGTTATAATAATTTCCCTTCACGACTGAAATTGTTGTGCAACTACAGAGGTACTAGGAGTTTGGTTAGAGACATTTTGGGATTGTGGGACAACTAGTTCGCCTATGAATTTCCTCTGCGAGTGAGTGTTATAATTTGATTGCACTTGTCGGGCATTGGGATGTGGAGGCCTCATTTGCAAACACCACTTCCTCTTCTTCCATCCATGAGAAGAGCATGTGTTCTAGAGCTATGTCTATCTCTTGCTCTAGGGACATTCCTTGCATTGGTGAGTACCAAATTTTCCATTTGTAAAGAGGTATATACATAACCTCCCGAATTTGACGCCACACCTTGACTGTGTTGTTCTGCCACTCTTTGTTGTGGATTGCTGCATGGGAAATTTTGGGGAATATGTGCTTCATTGTAGGGGAAGCACCAAGGATTGATGTCATCAGCAAGATTAATTTTCCCCGCTATCAGCTCTCTACTTGAGCTTGGGTGAGCATTATGTAGTGGAGTAGGCACCGACACCATTTGATTACTTGTTTTAGTTTGCGGATTTGTGCGTGAGCCTCCTTGAAACTGATTTTTTTGGTAGGAAGATTTTCTACCTTGATAATTTTGGTAAGTTGGATTCAGAGGCATGGACTGGTTCTACTTGATGGTAGTTATTTCATTTGAGATGCTCCACAACAACTCCTTGACATCACTCATCTCATATTTTAAATAATTTGACATAGAAGCAACATTCTATAGTGCACTCAAAGATGCATACATGGATTGGGGAGGAGCGGACGCATTGGTAGATGTTGTCTCCTGGGCAGGAATCAACAACTCTGTAAATATAGGCATAGTGGGTTGATGTAGTAAATTGTTGGCATCGATCAAATTATTCTCTACCTGAACAACAATGCTATATGAACCTGGCAAGGTGTTCCCACCAAGGGACTGGATCATCACTGAAATTTCAACATTGAGAGACTTTAGATAGAACATAAATGCCAAATTTGCAGGTGGGCAAATTGTAGGCTAGATCCTTTACCAAGTCGTGTGAAACCATGCATTAAAGTTAGTCATGGCTTCCTGAGGGGATTAATTTATGGTCACCAACTGATGATATAGCAAGGACCAATCTCCATTATTTGAAAATCTCTTGTAGAAAGGATCTTTGAGCTGATCTTAGGTATCGATAGTATTGGCTCCCAAAGTGTGATATCAATCTAGCACTTTGCCTTTGAAAGAGGCTACAAGCTGTAGATTCCTGATTTTTTGGATGCCCCAGTGGAAAGAAGTACACTGGTACATTGCCCCCTCGAGAGATCGAGTGAAAAGATTCGATTTGAGGGTCGATCTCCCAATAAAGAGGTTCAAAATGGATGGTTATGATGAGATGATGTAAATGAGATGGATGTGGTTTGATGATGTGATATGCTATGATTATGCAGATGTTTAGACTAATAGATCTATGTGATGATGATGATATGTTGTGATTATGAAAATGTATAATTTATGCAGATGCTTAGACTAACAGATCTATATTATGGTGATGATTATGCAAATTTAATGCATGTGAAATGATCAATGTTACCTATTATGTATGATATGAATGATATGTGGTATGCTGAGAGTTTCTGGATGTAGGATGGATGCATGATGGATGCAAGATGGATGGATGCATGATGGATGCATGATGGATGCATGATGGGTGCATGATGGATGCATTGGTGATGTATGTTAGTGCGGAAATGAGATGATGACAAGAGGATCCAACAAGTCCATGATGGTTTGCTTATCAAGGATTGGAATTTAAAAGGGCTACTTACCTTATGTTTGATAACACACGTAGGTACGATGCATCAAGGTATAAAGAACTAGGATGGCGTTGTACCTAGTGCAATGGACTTTGACTTGACAAACAGATAGGAGTATTCTTGTTCACACTTGACATACGGAAACCTTGCTAGGGTGTACCTAACAAAGAAAGTATTCACCAAGTTATTTTACAAGAACGTCCAACAAGCACAACAGACAAAAGATAATGATCATTGCCACATTCCTATCTCTCTAAATACTTTGTTCGGATATCATCGAGAGGTCCTTGGAATGAGCACAATAAGATAAATCAAAAGAAAAGATCAAGTACACAAACAAGTCAATGTTCTTCATGCCTTCAGCTAAAGGGATTTGTTTTGATAGGATAAGAATCAAAAGTGATATCCAAAATGATGCCCATTGTCGAAACGATATATCCTAGGACATGTATTGTGGAGGATGATGATGGTTGATAAGTTGATTGATAGGTTGTTGATATAAGGTCGATTGACATGTTTGAAAATGTAGATCAAAGAGTTTGATTTTTGTTTTACTAGCGATTTGTTGCTTTGATTTAGAGTTTACAATTGAAGCTTGCTTTGCTAACTGTATGATTGTTTCTATTTCGTTGCCAAAGGATGAAGGTGATGATTAGTTTATTATGGATGATTGATTATTGTGGGTGAAAGCGGGATGAAGCGAGATGGATTTTTCAAATATTTGGATGTTTTGGCGTTTGAAATGTTTTGAGGTTATTTTGGTATTTTTCAAGATTTTTACAAATGTTTTAATTTTGAAGTTTTTTCTAATTTTTTTGGATTTGCATTTTTTAGAATGTTTTGGATTTTGATGTTTTTTAATGTTTTTGTGTTTTTGATTTCTTGAGGGGCTGATCAAGATTAGCCTTGCCCTCACGATTTAAGCTTAGAATGATGTAGTTCGGATACCAATGTTTTTGACATTTTTATTTTTTTATTTTTTGAGTGTTTTTGGATTTTTTGATGTTTTGGATGTTTTTGGAGTTTTTGATGTTTTGGATGTTTTGTATTTTTTGATGTTTTGGATGTTTTTGGATTTTTTCGCATGATTTTGACGATTTGGATATGGATGTGTGTGATGATATTAGTTCTTTGTTTTGGATTTTTGTTGAAAACCAAGCTAAAGTTGACTGATCGAATCAATGGATTGATGATGATGATAACATTGTTGAGGATACACAACAATGCAAGGATTGGATTGATTAGGATTGATTAGGATTGATGATGATAACATTGTTGACGATGCACAACAATGCAAGGATAGTGTTAAGCAACACAAGGATTGGGAATGATATACCAAGATGATGATTTTTGTATTGGATTTGATTGATCATGATTGATGAAGCTTGATTTGGAACAAAATTTTTTTGAATGATTTGATGTGATTTTTGAGGTCCAACTTAGATGCAACTGATAATGATTTGTTTGGATCGATGTTCGATGAAAGATGAAGACTGATAAGGAATGTCTACTCGCCAAAATATGCCATGGGTTAGTGATTTGGACTTTGGATCACAAATGCTTTGACCAATTTGATTTTACATTTTCCAATGTTCGGATCACTATATAAGGTGAAGGATATAGATCAAAATTTATTCCCAAAGCAAGATGCAGATATTTTCCCCCAGTGTCTAACAATGTATGAAATGTGATGGGTGGATGCTCGGATAGGTGTATGGATGGATGGATATGGTAAGTACGCAAAGGATTCCAAGGATTATCTTGCGACAAGATAAGGTGTTCAGATGAAGGAATGCTTCATTGGATAATGCCTCATGGCTCAGATAATGTTACATAGGATATGATCAATGAAAATGACCCATGTCAAGATGTTTACCATAAGCAAGTGTAAAATGTGCCCCAAACTTTCATCAAGATCAAGATAACTTGGATGATGGATATAGATATATGTGAATGGATTGGATAAATGGTTCATGGATGAATGGATTTATTATGGCTAAGATGGATGGAATGTTGGATTTATTATGGATGGGATGGAATGCTAGATTTATTATGGATGGGATGAGATGCTTTCATCTGAAGTGGCACACGTAGATGCTCGATTCTACACATGACACCTGTTTGCCAGGTTTTCATCATGGTCTTGCCCAAAGCGCCGCCCATGTAGTTTTCACTAGAGGATGATTTTTCTCTTTACTATTTTCAATCCTTTTCTAATTTTTTTGGATTTTTTGCTTTTTTTGATTTTTTAATATTTTTTCGAAAGATTTTAAGCTCATGCTAAATCACAAGGTGTTGCTGACGTAGATGCCTCTGTCATAATGTGCCATCAATATCCTACTTGAAGAAGTTTCTTTGCTAAGATACGTGCACTTGAATGCAACTTTTGGGATTCTTGATCTGCTTTATTGATACCGAGGTTAACTTTATCTTTGTGCATACATTGCAATAGACTGCCTTCAAAATCCTTATGATGAAGGGTCGCTGCCAATACATGGTCAATTTGAAAATTGGATATCATGTGTGGAGGCGTGGATGGAGTGTGTTTAGGGATAAGAGATGGATTGGTTGATAGTTTGGAACCTTTGACTCTCCAAACTTGGGAAGATGAGCAATGATGGGTGGATACGAAAGTGTACATGGAATTAGGACCAACTGCTTGATACACTTTTTACATCACTTGAAAAGCCTGATTTTGCTTTTGTGGACATTCTTGATGGATACTTTTCCCTTTTTTATTTTGCCCCATAGTTTCTTTGACTGATGGAGTTTGATAGGGATGATCTTTCTTTGTATTCTTTGGTATCCCATTTGTATTTGGTTGTCCATTATACTTCGGCTTCTTTTGCTTTGATAGCGTCCTTAAAGTAACGATTCAAATCTTCCTTTTTAGCGTTGAAATTTTAATTAAAATTGGATAAGAAGAAGGGTGATAAGGTGGATGAAGATTAATGGCATATGGTTAGTTTGTAGTATTGACACTAGTTTCATCATAAGGACTCTTAAGTGCTCCCTATGTTGGCGTTTTCTTGAGACAAAAATTCCCCTAATTATGGGTAGTAGTATTGCGCCATTCTTTGATTTAAGCCTATTGAGATGTCTTGTTCGATGAAGCATACTTACGGAAAAATGACCACTATAGATGACATTGTTTCAATTTATTAGAAGCTCACCTTTAACTCACGGATTATCTTGTTCATAGAGCGACATGGGTATGTGTGGATATCTTTGTTTTTAAGAGTTCCTCAATCGTGAGTTTGGGACATGTTGATCGATGTTGACAACAGTAATGTGCTCTTTTTGTGTAATAATAATAGAATAAAGGGGATCTGTTATATGAATGAAGATCATCTATGTGTCCATCCATAAGCATCTCATGGGTAGATGGAGGTATGTGCTATGTGCATATGATCATCTTGCATAGATAGGAGGAAGTGTCCATTAGATTATTAGTATCTTGAAGGTACAAATTCTTGATCTTGAATGATTTGAAATTGTTTTGGCATGCTGTATCGGTTTCAAAGGATGGATTACCTATAAGGGGGTCTTGTATGTCGTCATTAGACATGGTAAGTGGTTTAATATCCTGAAGTGTCGAGTTTAGGGTTCTTTCAATATTTGTAACCATGAGGTCAAAGGGGTCGAAAAGCATGTCTTGGAAAGGGACCATTGCTAGACAGGTGAAATATTTTGATCATGCTTTGGAATAAATTCTTGAGATATGTCCTCTAACTCATAAAGGCTGATGTGGAGACATTTTTCAACATGATCATGGAGTCAGCAGTTGTGCATTATGTCAATCGGATCAAATAATCCTAACCTCCTCAAAAGAGATCACTAAAGTGGCTCTTGATATATGGTGAGTTGATCATCGGATGGGGTGGAAACATCTTCAAGGTGCTCATCGATGGAGAGCTCTTGATCTTTGTTTTTGGAAAATTTGGTGAAGGGATTTCCAGTAAGGTCAAATGATGTTGACATTTCTTGAATTGGATCATTGTTGGTTGGTGGATTTTGACATATGTTGATTTGATCTTCAGACGAGATAGAAACATCTTCAATGTGCTCTTGGATGGATAGATCTTGACCAGTGCTCTCAACAGTTCTCATTTTTTGTTTTTGTGCTTGTGTTTGTTGGGTAGCTTGAGAGGATTGGGTAGCTTGGGTAGCTTGAGCGGTGTGGGTAGCTTGAGCGGCTTGTGGAGCCACCTGATATTGTTGAAGCACTTGTTGGTAGGCTTGATGTGCTTTTAGTGTGATGTTACGATATTGACTTATTGCACTTGGTTTTGGTGGTAGTGGTGGTGTATTTGGAATCGTGTTGGATGTAGTGACAAGTGGATTTGAGATACGCTTGGAGTGATTGTGAGGAGGTTTTAGATGTGATGGAGCATGATAGTGGTGGTTGGAATGATTGAAGTGATAGGGATGGTTGGAATGGTGAGATGATGGAGTCTTTGAGACCATGTTTGATTTGTCGGGATTGATGTTTTCATTTGATTAAATACCATCTGTTGGTGCAATGTCGATGGTATATTCAAAGGATTTGATGTGATGGCTTGATTGGTGTTAGGTGGATTGATTTGGATGGAGTGATTGGTGCTAGGTAAAGGGGGAAGCCCTAAACCAAGGAATGATGTTGATATGGGTAAAAGTGGTGGAGATGTCTCTTGGCGCAATGACTCAACTATTTTGGTAAGTGTAGCAATTTGATCTAGCCAGATTTGATCTTGATTTCGATCTTGACTCCCTTGATTTGGTTTTTGTTTAAGCAAATTTGGAGTGTGTACTTGTGTTTGATTTTGGACAATGTTATGATTTGGGATGATGTTCAAATTTGGCATGATAGGTTGAAATTGAACATTGTTGATGTTGGGAATCACATTGCCTTGAATTGGAGTCATTAACATCTTGTTTGGACTTTGAACAACATTTGTGTGATTCACAAACATATTTATCCCAAAGTTTTCCAGATTCATGTTTCGAAAACTTGTACTTGGTACATTCTCCTTTGGCTTGTAGGGATTTGGTGGGATGATGTTGTTCGTTTGAAGACTCATGCTTTGATTGTTCGGTTGAAAGACTTGTAGGTTTGGATTTAGATCTACCATTGGGAAATGTGTTCCAATCTTTGATTTGGGAATACTCACACTTGTTGTGCCATTGACATTTATAGAAGGTAATGATCCCATGTATGGATTGTATAGATGTGAGTGTTGATAATCAATCAGTGTTGTAAGGCTTTGATAGCTTAGTTGACTTGGATTACTCATGATGTATGGATCAATTTTATACTCTATGTTCCTCTTGTGTTTTGACCTTGTTATAAAAGTGACCTCTAAGGTTCTTAGGACTAATAGCGAGATGAAGGATGAAAGGGGTGAATGATATGAGTGTTGAATGTTTAGGGACTTTGGATCAATGCTAGACTTAGGGTTTGATTTTGATTGGCTTGATTGGATAGTGATCTTAGGGTGAAATTTTTTGAAGGATTGCTGATTTAATTAGAGGTATGAGAAAGGATGCATTCCCATACTCCTAACTAAACAAGGTGATTTTGATTTTGATGACTTACCCAAGTATAGAATGATGTTTCCAAAGTTCTAAAGCTGTTTGGTTGGATGGGATGAAGATGATAAATGTTTGGGATGGATGAAGTGTTTGATTTGCTCCTAAATGAACCTAGGAAGGACTTGTTTACTAGGCCAAGATAGTGAAGAACATGCCTTTTTCTAAAAGTAATTCAAAATTAAAAAGATCAATGTCTGCATGAAAACCATATGACCAAAAGATATCAAGCACATGTGTGGGGTCCAATTGATTTTATCTTTGCATAATGGATTCTTTTTACCACAAACACACTCTTGATTAGGTTTTTCAACTGAATGTCCAATGTCCTAATTCCCTTTCATCCGACAAAGTCCATTATGCGGAAATCAAGGAAATCAAGGCAAAGGTTGCCTAAAGTTGACTTTAGTAGAAGCAAATTGGGATGAAATCCAAATGTTTAGAAGCCTCTAAGGATATGAATCCCAAGGGAAAGCAATAACATGTGAATTTTTTCAAGGATATTTTCTTCTCCTAAAGGGTTTGAGATTTCATGCTCATGTTGAATGTTGGTTTTCCAATGTTTTCAATTAAAGCACTATGTTTTCAAACCACAAGCAATATGACGTCCTATCTCAATTGGTACATTGGTGGGCTTGCCTCATGCCCTTCACAGAAGAGATGATTTTACATGCAACCAAGGAAAAAATATAAAGGTATGTTAAGAATGAAGTCCTAACCTCTATATTTCAACCAAGATCAGACATGGCAAGTAACTTCTTGGAATCTAAGTTCCAATGCACCACTTTGATAAACTCACTCAATGGATCAATTGGCCACTATAAAACAAGGGTTCTATTTCAGACTTTCTATTCGTAAGAGTTGACCCAACGTGGAAAGAGTCCCCTTTCGGATCCATCTTGTTGTTGTCAACCGCATGATATTGGCGTTTCTTCCAATATCCACATTTATATCCTGGCTGGAAATGCTCTTGGCTTTAGAGTGTTACCGGTTGAGTCATTCCCTTGGGTGAGTACTTTTTCCCACAAGGTAGGCCCTCTAGGATAAACAAAAGCAAGCAAAGAAAAAATCTGTAACTCAATCAATCTTTGATGACACAAAGAAAGAGAATATACGCGATGATGCTCTACTCACACTCGTACAAGATATTGTTCAATTTTAAACCCAAATCGAAGTGTGTATGGGAAATTATTTATGCAACTTAATGTCACCAAAAGCCTTTTGATTCTCAAGATCGCTGTGAGGCATGAGAGAAGCGCATACGTCCTTTGATGATATTACTTTGTGTAAATAATTACAAAACAATAAAGGCACACATTCATTTTATCCTTCAAAGCAATGATTTGATTTGTTTTAAAACACCAAAGGAGAGATGAAGATTGCTTGTTCAATTTTAGCCCAAATTGAAATCTAGTAGGTGTCCAAGGTTCAATTTTAGACCAACTTCAAAAAGATCAAGACAATGATTGATTTTAAATCCAAATTGAAAGCAACTTGTTCTAAAACAAAAAATGAAATTAGGAAAGGAATGCCATCAAGTTTTTGCCATAAGCATTAAAAAATGCTTTTCCAAGTTCAAGTCCCCACTTTCTGATTTAAATTTGTCATTATTTGATTCCTAGGTGAGAGCAACCATCATCATTTCCCGAAACCACCTACAAACATTACTAAGTTATCACAAATTAGAAATATGAGAAATAAATGATAAATTAACATAATAAATGAAATTTTTTATATAATAACTGTCTCAAAAAGAAACAATATTTGGAAACAAGCTTTGGTTTTAGATTTAATGAACAAAATAGAGATAGCTTGTATTCGAATGAGCACACTAATTTTCCATGTGACAATTTTGATACCCTACATGTAGTTTATAGATATAGGTAAATAATATTCATCAAAGCTTTTTAGAATCTGAATGTAATCAAAGAGACAAAAAAGAGAAAAGAAACCTTCTTAAGCAAACCCAATAGTCTAGCACTCAAACATAAAATCACATGGCATATTGATTTGTAACATCAAAAGGTTGGAAAAGCATCATATGAAGAGAACCAAAACTTTTCCACAAAATTAACTTGCAATTCACCAACATAAACAAGAAACAAGTTTACAATTTAATGTGTACTTCCACGCATTAAATTTGTCAATCAACGGTAGACGAAGAATATCACTTGTTTTGAGTTTCTCAATCTTTGAGCTTGAGATAAGCATATATTTTCCAAGTTAGGCTAGTCGAAGATGATTGATTTGGTAGAATAAATCATAAGTCTGACATTGATAGTGATAGGAAACTGCAAAACAATTGTCTTTTCATAAAAATAATGACAGCGAGATAAGAATTCTATTCCCCATCATTTTTTCCATGCTCACTTCACTTTCCATGGCCATCAAGATGTCCTTGGACTTCTCATTGCCCATGCTGGCCGTTCAAGACTAGCTCACCAAACTATCGGACATTCTTCATCTGCATCCTCATGTCCATCCCACTACACATAGATAATGTGAGCTCATTGAATTCAAAAATGTCTATTGCAAAAGATAGGCTTAAAAAGTCAAGTGATGGTAGGGGTTCTGAGAACACGCCAAGTTTTTTAGGAAGGACACATCACTTTAATACTAATAGCAGCAATAAATACAACCTGTCCAATTTATCATTTAGCAGAAGGTCTTGAACACATGTAAAAAATGCGATCACTATTGGTAGCAGCTCCAAACTCCTCCATGCATAGAAGATATTTGTGTATACCATAGAATATTTTTCACTTTCCTATTATCCCTAACGTGACAATAGTCTTCTCCTGTCATTCTTCATAGATCTCAGATGACATTAATCGAATAAACACAAAATAGATCTATTGAGAAGTCCCTAGAAAATTTTAAGCAAATTCCATTGAAGTACAAAGTTGTGGCGTAAAGGTTATTCAAAAGGCTTACATGCAAATGGCAGGTGTAAAGCCCAATTCCTAGAACATTTCAAAGCTGTCACTCTGCCACAAGAAAAATCCATAGGCTTATACTTTCTTTGTCTCTCATCAATACTCATTTCACCTAAATGTCTTTTGAGGGGCTTTCAAACTTAACGCAGCTAGCAGATGCAAAGCCACACCTGAGCCTGCGCATATATATTGGAAGGATGTTGGATTGCCGCTCTCATGACACACAAAGCATTAAAGTTGATATTTAGCAGGGAAGGCATTTTAATCATAAGCCAGATTTCTTATATTATTCTTGTTGTTTGTTTGCTTTCCTCTAGCAGGGAAGGCGTTCCAATAGGTTGCAAGCTTTCGAGGGATGACAATCTATGATTAAGATGGGTGACCAATCATACTTAAGAGCTGGTGGGGGGATTGAATGGTTGATAAGGAAACAATTTAATTTCTTTTTATTTGACTTTATTCATTCTAGATTCCACCTATCTTTCAGCTAATAGTACTTGATCTTAGCTCTAAATGGAGAACATTTAAAATTGAATATAGAGAAAATCCATTAATGGTGGAGAGGCACGCCTAATGATTTTTTATTTTTTATAGAAAGAATACCAAATACATACTCCTCATTGATGAGCTTTCAAATCACAAGTCCTAGAGCTCCCCACGTCTTTTGTTGTAGCTTTGATCTGTAAGTTTGTGCACTATAAAAATAGGTCAAAGATTGATTCCAGAAATAGCCACTTTATAAAAAAAAAATCATAGTCCAATGCAAAAATAATGGCTCAAGTCTACTGATCATAAACTTCACTTAGGCTTTCAGAATATGCCTTGCAGATTGGTTGAGTATGGTATTGGCTTGTATAAGGAATATTGACTAACCGCCTCCTATGGTTTTGTTGCCTCCTATGGCTTTTTAGAATATCTAGTTACTCAATATTCTTGCCATATCACCATCTTCCTTTGGTAATCTATTCGCAACACCTGGAAATGAGAAGGATGTGAGGGTGGAAATGAGGCGTAAATCAGAGGGAGATGTGAGCTTTAGTAAAACCACAGTTGGGAACACTTAATATTGCCATAAACAAAGTCTGGCTACATATGATCTTGACTAACACATGGTGTTCCACCTGAAAAAGTTGGTTGGATGATCTAGATGGGCAGGTACAATGACAGTGGATGAAAATACAACATCAAAAATTTATATTTTCATACACTCCCACTAAAAGAAAATACAAAGACTATCAGACAGAAAATTTCAAATTTTATATGATTGGTAAAACATGGACAATGAAT
>VDFB02365489.1:0-19626 GCA_007258455.2 Sequoia sempervirens
TGATCCTTTTTGTATCATGAAAAGTCTTTATCTGACGGTGGCTGCAGAAAGAAGTTGATTCAAGATTTTATAAATGAATCTGGTGCCTGAGGTTTGTAGCTATGTTGCAGATTGTCATGGAGTTAAGTTGCACATATGAGTGACTGGAAATATGTTAAATGAGATTGTGATAGTTGTTATGTATTGTTGAGCTGAGTGGGAAGAAGTGTTAGTATAAAAGTGCTGTGAGAGTCATCTTATTTCAGGGTGTAAGGAGTCTATCTACATAGTGCTCAGATTGAGATTTTTATCAGATTGAGGCAACAATCAGTTTGCGTTCAAGTGCAGATTGAAGAGGTCAAGTCTTTTGAATCAAAGAGTTGAAGTCTGGAGTTGGTGCTTCAGCCACTGGAGTTGGTGCTTCGGTGTTTTCAAAGTTGGTTCTTCGAAGGAGAGTTAGTGCTCTCTCTTTGTAATCTGGGTTGGTGCCCGTTATTTGATAATAAAAGAAATATCTTGCCCTAGTTTTTTACCCGAAAGGGTTTTCCACGTGAAAAACAGTGTATATCTGGCGTATGGTGTTTTATGTTGCTTTCAATGATCTGATTTCCGATTTATATGGTTTGTAAGGTTTAAAGTTTTTAAAAGTCTGAAATACTGATTCACCTATTTCCTGTGTGCTCTTCACTCCTCATCCCACCCTATCCAATCGCTATAAGGACCCGCCCCTCTCCCCTTCTCCGTATTTCCTGTGTGCTCTTCACTCCTCATCCCACCCTATCCAATCGCTATAAGGATCAATGCCATCCAAAACAATGACCTCCTCTAATTTGTCCTCTGCCTTTCCTATGTGAAGCTGAAGGTTGTATTGTACAAAGATGATCATTGAGACGTTTACAAATTAATTTATTCCGCTTCTTCATGTCAATGACCTCAAACTAACTCCAATTGCGCTCATAGTAGGATGCACTACTAGGTTGACACAAAATGCAAAGGACTAATATTTGAAGATTTAGGGTATTTGCACCCCAATCTACCCACAAATAAGATATTCAAGAGTTAGTAAGCAAACTGTATTTATCAATAGTTGTAAATTTGAAATTTGTAACTTGTAAGATGCATGTGAAGTAAAGATTCTAATTTTTGTTACCTAGTGACTGAGTGGTTCTTCCTCGAATAGCTAGAGTCGAAGAAAATAACTTACCCCTACCAATCTTGCAATTGTGCAATTCTTCAACAATGAGGTCTATCACCTCAACCTCGGGTGTCATCCTCTAAATGCATGTCATGAGGCCCTCAATAACCTCTCCATTAGGATTTGCAAAGCAATCTAAATAGAAAAAACCAAGGTTGAGGAAGTACCCTATTGCATGAATGTGTTGGTGGAGTTGATTGTTCCATCTCCAATCAATGATCTCCCAAATGGGATCAAATTTAAGTCTATCCCCCTTGTAATAGTTTCATATGCACTCTTTCGCCATTCATACACAAAACACAAAACTCTAACTTTACAAATATAAACAAATTAAAGTTACAAATTTATATTGAGAGTAAATACTTTTAAAATTAAAAAATAAAATATTCAATTTGAATTTTAAATTGAAGTTTTGAGGTGAACTTGACGATCTCTATCGCAGAGATTATCAAAGATTATCCTTGCAACCCTCTCTCCTTCAAGCTTCTTTGAATATGAGTCTAGCCATGCTTGACTCACAAACATTTGTTTCAAATAAGTCAACAAATCTATAATAACTTTGCAATGTTAGGAAGATCATTGCAAACCTTGTGACATGTGATCTCACCGACTCTTTCCTTTTGGTGTGATCTCTCCTCAAACTAAGAACCCAAGGGTGATTATAGATAAATTGTTTCTTGCATCTTCTCTAACTGGTCTCACCCAATCAATTTTGCCTATGTCCTCCAAAAGAAGGTCAAGGCAATGTGTTGTGCAAGGGGTCCAAAAGAGTGACTGATGCCTCTCTTGGAGCAATAATTTGCACTACATTCTTTTGCTCACCTCTAAGGCAACAGCCTCCAACATTAGACTCAAAGCTTCTACATTTTTTACTTTGTCAGAGGCATTATCTAACTTCAGGAAAAATTACCTCACCATTTGAAGCTACCAAAAAGTTGATAAGGGTGTAATCCTTTCCATGTTCACCCTCCTAAAAGAATATTGTAGCCATATTTTCAGCATTGTTTCTTTTGTTCTTCCACAACTAACTTTGCCCCTTCAATTGCGTCTGTGAGCAACTTCCCAATTAAGTCTTTTCAAGAAGGTACCTTGTAGCCTTTTCCTGCGACTACCAATGGAGTTACTAAATTCTCCCAATAAGGGTTGCTCACTACATTGAATGGAAGGTTGATGAAGTACCAAAAATTGGCACATGCCTTATCTACTTCTCAATGCACATCCCTGTTCCACCCTATACTTTCCAATGATGATTGTGCTCCAAGTATGTTTTTCCAATTATTAAGTTTTTCCAATTACTCACCAAAAATCAGCGAGTTTTTGGCCAGTTACCGCCCAATAAAAATGGCAAGAACTCACTAAGTATGCCATCTATGCTTAGACTCACTGCTTCGCCTATATCCTTATTAAAATCCCTTCATTACTAATTGAATCAGAATTGCAATATCTAACAATGAGTTGAACTCTTCTTACAAGTGTCACCTTGAATAATTTTATGAACCAACCAATACAAGGCCCTTGATAAGTTGGTTTTTAGTTCCAGCAAAGATCAAGGTAAAAGAGCTTTCATTTGCACTAAAGGTGGCATGTAGTATTTTCTTAGGAGGGAAACCGTCAAAACATTTATAATTTGGAAAATTGGGAGAATTAGAACTTTGGACAGTCCAGCATAAATAAATTGCTGACTGTCAATTTATCTGCCTATGCATGCTTTTGTCCGTGTCCACTATGAGCATTGACTTGGGAGAATCCCACAAAAACAATCACCAAGAACAGCAAGGTAACAAACCTAAGACTTACAGACTAGTATATTCAGTCTTAAATGGGGATGCATCACCAAGGTCTGGAGGCCATCTGTGGGAGGGGAGGCAACATCACAACCACCCTTGCCCATTGTCCTCACCCTCCCCCTGCCACCCTGCAAGAAAATCAGGGGACATCCCTGTCATTTGGGGACATATCCCCTTTTAGGTATGTAAGAGGGACGTCTGATCATTTCTCTGACAGTCCTTCAGTCTGATATATGCATAACATATCTCCTTCACACATTGATTTAAGCACCTCCTTAGTCTGACATAGATATGTTATTGTTGCCTTTACAATCCTGGACGATCTCCATACAAGTGATAAGAGTTGATAAGCCTCTTGGGTAGGGTCCATTTTACTCACAGCAAGGGAGGGTAGTGAAGATTCTGGATGAATTTTCTCCAATATCGATTGCCAAAGGAAGAAACAATGCACTGATCTTTTATTTCTGGACCTAACCATTCAACAAAAATTCTTTCTATACCACTCTACTACTTTTTGTGCTTCCTCTTCTTCATTGTAGACTTCCACAAAAAATTGAAAACATCAAGGTGTAAGTGATGAATGCTTCACCCTTAGCATTCACTCACATCAGACTCTGTATGTTAAGAAAGGATCAAACAGAAACATCTGTAAAGTTTATGTCTCCAACAATTCTTATATATAACTGACAAATGTAAAGATTCAAATTCTCAAGATGAAGCTTGTAGTCTTAAGGTCTTGCATATTGTGTATACAAGCAGCATGTTAGCAAATAGCAACTATGAAGTTTTATAGCCTGCCAGCATTCACACATGGTTTGTGCATTGGTTGGCAAAAATAAAAATGAGAGATTATATTATTATATATAAATATTTTAATTCCAACATTTGATTTTTCCTAAATTGCCGTAGATTCACAAAAAGATTAATACATTGTTATAAATTATAAACATATCAACTAGGTTACGATGAAAGTCACAAGGAATCTTAACTCTCTGATGGTTGACCTTAACCATCACCTGGAAATTTTTTTTTTTTTAAATTTTTGGTAATTAATATTCAAATATTATTTTTTGTATATTTTTTTAATGGTCATCAGCCATCACCCCTGCTGTCCCCAAATTTCAGAAAAAAAATTTGCCATCTTCGAATGCGTCTCCCATTGCTGAAACTCAGAGAAACACTAGTATATGTGAACCCTGTGACCGTTGAAATTACATATGTATTCAGTGTTTTTTAAGACCTGAAACTAAGCTTTTATCATTAAAAAATTGGTATTGAGACTCTAACCTGATTTTACCTGATTGCCCCATGATGTAAAAGAGAGAAGCGGGGAAGACACATTACTTCTATGGGTTGTCATGCTCCATACCATCATTATCTTCCTCAACCAACTAGACAGCCTTCTTGTCTCATCTGCTAGACGAGTGCATCTGAAAAGTTTGAAGGTGTGGAATGAAAGCCATTACAGTCCACAAACGTTTTTGCCTCTTGTATACTTTCATAAGCATAATCTCCTCAAGTACAATGCATTTTGCAAATCTTCTGGTTCTATTTATAGCATGTAATCAGTATGGGTCTTCTTCTAATCTACACATTCTGAAACCTGTGCAAGGGAAATCAAGTGGATTTTCCTTGATACAATTTTAGACATGCCAAGCAAAGATTAGAAACCTTTTGAGGCAGATAAATATGAATGATCTCTATTGAGTTAGATTTTCCTTCATTATGATCCTCCAATGTCACAGCTCCTTACCTTCGGAATTTAAAAGGCTCAATTTGAGCAAGTGTACACACATGAGGCTTCATATTGTTCTGCATCTTTACATGATATATATGCCTCATTCTCAGGTACCCAGTCAGCTCTGAGTGGCTAGAGTGTCCGTGCATGATTAAAATCTGGTAGTTGAAGTGAATCACAAGATGATAGGCTTAATTTTCATAAAGGGAGATATAAATATGGCATGGATAAAACCGTAAAATGAGCAAACATTATACTCATACGGTCATAACTAATAGGTAAATGATGGCAATGTAAAGCACATAGGAAGGAAAAAACATTTCAGTTCTTCAATGTTCTTTGATGCTTAAAGCATTGTGTATTCAAGTAAGGTGCTTACACCTATTAGGGAAGTGTCTAGTCCCTTCTGAAGTTAGGTGCTAGTGTCTATGCCTAGAGTTTTTTGCTTCTAAACATGCATAAGCCTTCAGATATTAGCTCCACCAATGGCCTGGAGTTGTGCTAGAATCATTATCTGTTCTCTTCCACCAACAATCTTGTAATGTGCATTAGTATCAATGAGAGGATCACTCATAAATCCTCTAGTGGGGTTTACTTCAGAGTAGCACAGCTTCACCTCAATAACGCCCACCATAGTCAGAAACAATTAATGATGTCAACAAACAAAGAAAAGTAGCCCAGTTTGTTCCCTTTGACCACCTCTATCACCAAGGTACACAAATGTCTTCATTTTATGTATCCAATCTTCTCAAATAAGGAAGAGTATATGATCGTATACCCAACAATGCAGTTTCTCCCTCTCACCCTGCTAGATGTCCAAATAGTTGCTCATCACCTTCTATCCCCCTAATGCATAAACACAATCAGTGCACAATCTTACGTGCAACTAGCTTTGCAATATGATATATAATAAATAAAACCAAATTAATTCCTAAAGGGAAAATAAACAAATGAATGAGGCCCATAGTAGAATATGAAATGTGGAGATGCACTCCAAAGACTTACTCTGAGGTAGCCAGCTGTGCCCATGTAAATAAAATAAAATCAAAGAAACAAGAATGTATCAAGGAAACAGCTCTCTTATAAAACACAGTCCAATCTCCACCATGGTCGTCATGGGTACTAGACCAACCAATGGGTTAGAGAGCCTATTTGACAACCACAACTTATATAAATGTTAAAAAAAATTGCACTATCTAAACTACATCATTGCTGTGCTTCATACAAATAAATTCCATGGCTATCGTCCAAAAAAATGGCTCTAAGGCTTGCATTTATTTAAGTTCATTTGCACTAGACAATACTCACTATACAATAATAGTACCATCACAAGCTATCTCATGGAAGAATGGCTACATTTACATGAGGCAGGATTTGGTAAAGAGTCAAGACCTAGATTGATATTATATTACTAAGTTGCTAGTTCTGGTACGGGTACCAATACAAGGTTCAGGCATGGTGGTACGGCAGAAAAAATCTTGGGTATAGTATGGTTGTATAATATATATATATATATGTAAAAGAAATTTTAAAATATACAAAACTGAAAATAGGTTTATTTTTGTGAAACAACTCTTAGTACAGACGCATTTTAAGGTTTTTGGCACTTTTTTGGTTTTTTTTTTTAATGTTTTAAATTTTAATGTTAAAAAAATGCTTTAAAAATTAGGTTTTGAAATTTTTAACTTTTTTTAAATTAGCATTGTGGCTATGGGTGTGCCTCGGAGCCGCTAGGGCATGGCCTTGCCACTCTTGTCGCAGGACCAGTACCCAGACCAGTTTGGTACAAGACCAGGATCCAAAGGGCATACCCTACAGCATAATAATATTACATCTAAAAATGAGAATTGTTGCCCTTTTAGGGTAGAAGGTCTAGGTCAGCTATACTTTTTATTTGAGATTATCTCATTATAAAGAATGCCTTTGTATGGGCATCTTAACTAATCTATGGCTTCCCATGGCACCTAAAGTCTGAGGACAGCCTTGATAGCCTTTCTAGTCAGCCTCCATGCCTTTTTGTGAGGCTTTTTCACTATAACAAGTCTCCTTTCGCCCATTACATGCCACCATGTTTCACTTCAATCATTTGCTAAACCGCATTTTTACCAATCAGATAATTTATTGTTCTTAAGGGATTGTAAAGGAAAAGATAATTTTGCATCTAGGTTATTCCATGAGGGCATCAGTGTTAGAAGTGTTGTCATTGATGTCATTGATGTCAAGATAAGCATGACTAAAGATAACATAAGCATGGCTGAGATTGTTGAAATCCTACAGACTGCAGTCATTGATGACAAATAGAGTTCATGGTATGTTGTATATTCAGCCTAACGATCTTATTCAGATCACTCAGAATTAGATCATTCAGTTGAAGATCTTTCAGTTCGATGGAATGCAGATCAGACAGAGTATACACAGATCAAACAGATTATTGAAGTTGAATATTTCATTGATTCAGATCATTGCAAATCACTGTGGAGCAAGATCAGATTTTTGAGCTTAATCTGTGTTGTAGATCAGATCCAATCTATGTTGAATTCTCAAGGCAAATAAAGAGAGAAGAGATGCAAGATACTCAACCAAAATGAATACCCGATTGTGAGACGCATCTTATATTCTATAAAAGCATAAGCAATAATTCTGTGTTAAGGAGATAAGCGATAATTTCTCAGATTCAAACTTATGCACAGGTTCGTAGTTCAGATTTGGATAAATCAAAAGTAATGTTCGATATGTCATCAAAAGCATGAAAAGAACAAACACTAGTCTCACAAATATTACAACGGAAATGTAATCTAGAGTAAAGCAAAAAAACACGATCTGAAGAATAAAGGAAATGCGTATGAAGAATAAAATAAAAAACCACATGTTAATTAAGACACAAACTACGTATGAAACATCTACGGCTGCTCATAAAGTCAACTCGACCTAATCAAAGGGTGCGAATATATCAAAGACGTCTCTTCCAAAAGAGTTTCTAAATCTTATTAAAATAATATTCTTTATTTATTTATTAATGCTCAACTATGTAAAATATTGTAAAATGTCTAGATAAGATCATCTCTGTTGTCCGAGATCTTATCTGAAGTTTCTTTTAGAAACTTCCTGCTTTTTCTTGAGATAAGATCGTGTTCGATATTATCCTTGTACATCTTGTAAATTATTTATTGAGCACTTTGCTCATTGTTAATACATCGAATATTTTACCAATTACCTGTGTAATATGGTATCAGAGCCAGATTGCTCAAAATCGAATTTTAATTCATAAAAATCTTCTAAGATTTTTTTAGTTCTTTTTGAATTAAAATTTTGATAAAATCTTCCTTGAGATTTTTCGAAGATTTTTTTTTTTGAGCTAAATTTCGAATTTTTTTCGTGGTTCTTTAGAAAAATTCGGAATTTTTCCTGTGGCTACTCAAAAAGAATTTCGTGGGTCTGAGTTCGTGGTCGCATGTTTTCCTTGGTGCGTTTTTACTCTGGTTTAAATCGCGTGTTTGTTCAGGGCCGCGGATTGTCTGTAACAAGATCTTAGTCTTCGTGTTTCTGGTGCGAACGAGTTGCATTTTTGGCCGCGCATCGGTTGTTTTCCTAGCGCGACGTCAGAACCTTCCTCTTTTTGCACTTTTGTTGGCGCGACATGCCATTTTCTGGCCGCATTTTAGACACGTTTATTGTATTTTCTCAGTCGCGTCTTCTGAGATCCGCGCCTTGCAGAACTCGTTTGGCCTACGGATTCTTCTGTTCTTAGTGGTCGTTTTTGTCTTCTCTCCTAGTCGCCTAGGGTTTGGCATTCTTTTTGTCAAATCTTTGTGCAGATTCGAGCTCATTTCTGCAATTTTTTGAGCTTTCATGGTCGTCTAGGGCATCCTGCAATTTCGGCCAGGGTTTTGACCATCTATTTCAAGTCAGAAAATTTTTTCGATTACAGATTCCTGTTGGGTTTTTCGAGAGCTCAACTGGGTTGGTCTCCGAATTTTCTGGGTGCATCGTTTTCCGTGCCTTGAATTTTGTGCCATTCGTACATTGTACTTTCTGCAGACTATACTTGAATTTGCCTCTATTTTTGCATTGGAATTTGTGCCTCGAGTTTCGTGCATCAGCCTCTTCTCAGTACCTCGTTTTTCGTGCCTCGAAAAGCGCGAAGATGGCTAGTTTAAATAATTTGATGCTGGAGGGCAGTTAGAGATTTAATGGCAAAAATTACAACACCTGGAAGCAGCGGATGTTGACAATTTTTGAATACCGTTGCCTTGATCAGATGATCCTCGGCAAAGCTACTCGTCCCGAAACGGCGGGTAAGGATCAGGAGAAGTTTGATGAGCAGAATCGTGAAGCCGTAATACTTATTAAGCTTTCGGTTACTGATGATCAGCTCCCTTAGATTCCACTTAGAAAATCAGCTAAGGAGATCTGGGATCACTTGAAGGGTTTGCATGAAACTTCCGACAAAAGCCATGCATTTTTCTTGAAGAATATGTTGTTTTCTATCATGATGGATGAGAAGACGACTCTGCAAGCGCACCTGAATAAAATCCAGGAGATCAGAGATCAATTGGAGGCGATTGGTCGGAAAATGGAGGAGGAAGATATGGTTGTGATCACCCTGAAGAGTCTACCGAAGTCCTATGAACATTTCATAGAGACTCTCAACATTACGTCTGCTAATGTTGATCTTAAGTTTCCAAATCTATGCACTATCTTGTTGCAGCAAGATCGTTGGAGACAACAATTCGGTAGCAGTGAATCATCATCCTCCACAGAGCAGGCTTTTGCAGCTAAAACTCAGCCTAAGTATCAAGGAAAAGGTTAGCCTTCACATCTGAAAGGCTCAAGTCAGACCTCCACCAGCCCGAAGAAGAAAAATGTTCAGTGTAACTACTTTCATAAATTTGGCCACATCAAGAAAGATTGCCGTGCTCGTTTGGCTTCTGAGCAAAAGAAGCAGGGAGGGTTTCAGCAAAAAGTGAATGTCGTTGAGCACTCTGAGCAGAAGGAATCTGCCTTTTATGCACTCTTGGCAAAGAGGCTAGTAGACCATGTCAAATCCTCTGCTTGGTACATAGATTCTGGTGCCTCGCGTCATTTCTCACATAGACGTGATTGGTTCACAAACTTTTCCCCTTGCACTGACTCAGTGATTTTTGGAGGAGGTGAGGAATACACAGTTGTCGGCACAAGCACTGTTCAGGTTCAGTCTGGCGGGAGGGATCTCATATTCCTCATCGTGTATTATGTACCTGATATCGAGCTCAATCTTCTCTCAGTCAGTCAGATAATGCGGCATTCTCCCCAGATGGATGTGGTGTTCAGCTCGCACAAATGTTCAATTGTAGATCGTGAGTCTCGCTATGATTGGCCGTTGGGATAGAGGATCATGGCCTTTAGACAGCAGTGATTCTCGGGAGTTGAAAGCACTTTTGGCAGCGAAATTCAGGCTGTCACCGGTCTTTTTGCTTTGATGAATGCAGGCACGCTGAGCGTCTATCTCGACTTGCTTTCGGGGAGGGACTTGTCAATGGCTTACGACATTGGACTTCGACATCGGCGTTGTAATTTTGTATCCAGTAGGGAAGCAGCATAGCACGATTTCAAGGATGGCGACTCTTGGCGAGCTTCTAAGGTACTTCAATTAGTTCATGCTGATATTTGTGGCCCTATGTCTACTTCGTCTGTAACTGGTTGCAAGTACTTTCTACTTTTTGTTGATGATTATAGTAGGAAAATGTGGGTGTACTTTCTTAAGCAGAAATTAGAGGTTTTTAATGTATTTCAGAAGTTTAAGGCCTTGGTTGAAAAAGAGTCCAGTTCTTGTATTATAACTCTTAGGTCAGATAATGGGGGGGAATTCTGTTCTAGTGCATTCTCCAACTTCTGTGATACTCATGGGATAAAACGTCAGTTGACCACACCATACACTCCTCAGCAAAACAGTGTTGTTGAGCGACGCAATCGTACGATTGTTGAGATGGCTCGCTCTATGTTGCAACACAGGAGTGTTCCTACCAAGTTTTGGGTAGAAGCAGTCAATACTTCAGTCTATCTCCTTAATAGGTCACCCACTCTTGCTGTTAAGGGGAAGACTCCTGAGGAAGTTTGGACTGGTCGCAAACCCAGGATCAATCATTTGAAGGTTTTCGGCTCTCTTGTATATGTTTGGATTCCAAAGGCCAAGCGCTCTAAGCTGGACTCCAAGAGCCAGAAACTAATGTTCACAGGGTACAGTGACAACCACAAAGGGCATCTGGTGATTGGTCTGGAACAGCGATTGTCTTTATCTTGGTCGAGATGTTATCTTTGATGAGGAGCGAGGTCATTTCACTCTTCTTCACACGATTACGGCATTAGGAGGATGAAGCCTCTGAGGCTCACGATGTAGGCATTGACCGGGTTAGGTTCACGATGGGAGGATGGCCGGCTAATGAATCTTTGATGATGCTCAACTGAGTTTCCTCGGATGATAATGAACATCCCCTTGTTGAACCTGTTCCAGATCCACAACCAGATCCAGCTCTTCCTGTTACCTCTGATGTTGGCACCTCTACTCTTCGGCCGAAATGGTGGGCTAAGACTATCAGTGATCTTCGTGCTGATGAGCTCATCGAGGGTAGATCATCCAGAAACAAGAGCAAACAGCAGTCTACAGTGAATTTTGCTCTCATGGCCATCATTCACAGTGTTTATGAGCCTCAGACATATTTAGAGGCAAAAGGGATACCTGAGTGGGAAAAGGCAATGGAATCAGAATACTAGAGTCTTCAGAAGAATCACACTTGGGTCCTTTCCAATCTTCCTCCAGGGAAGAAGCCCATCGGTACAAATGGGTGTCTGAAGGTGAAGTACAAAAGTACGGCGAGCCCTTGACTAATCTGGCTTCCTGCGTCACGGTTGCGAGAGTTCTCGCAGAGAAAGAAGGCATTGACTCTGAGGAGACCTTTGCTCCCTCACGATGGAAATGGTTCCTCTGACTGTCCTTTCGCTTGCTATGCTTGATGAATTTGGTTGGAAGGTCCATGGATGGATGTGAAGAGTGCTTTCTCTCCAACGGTGAGTTGAAGGAGGAAATATACATGAAAGCCCAGCGACCTCTAGGTTTCAAAGTTAACAGTCAGAATAGAAGGTGTCTTGATTGGTCAAAGCACTCTATGGCCTGAAACAGGCTCCTTGAGCTTGGTACATTAAGATTGACACGTACCTCACAAATCATGGCTTTCAGAGGAGTCCATCTAACTCGAACCTGTATGTCAAGAATACTGGTAATGAGATTCTGCTTGTTGTCTATGTGGATGACTTGATCATTACTGGCAATTCGGCACATTTGATCACTGAGATCAAACAAGACTTGTGCAAAACTTTTGACATGACAGACTTGGGCCTCTGCATTATTGTTTAGGTGTTGAGGTTTGTCAGACAGAGAGCAGCATTTTCATCTCCCAGTCCAAGTATGCTCGAAGTCTTCTGGATAAGTTCCAAATGTAGGATTGCAAACCTGCCTCTACACCCATGGAAAAAGGGCTTAAATTGTCAGCTAAGTCCAATTCACCTGTGGTAGATGAAACACTGTTCAAGCAACTAGTGGGCAGCCTCATCTATCTTGCTGCTACTAGACCTGACTTGAGTTTTTCTTTTGTGAGAGCTACATATCGGCTTCATGGCCGACCCCAAAGTGATCGAATAGCGATGAAAGTGTCGCTACGTTATGTGAAGGGCACTCGATTTTGGACTACGTACACTTTCCAGTCACAATCCACTCCGTTGGGTTCCTGATTTCAAGGTAGGCCGAGGTTCGATTGATAATACAATCAACATGCGGGTATGTGTTCAGTTTGGAGATCACAGTGCGATCCGCATGGACTAGTAAACGTGGCCGGTGGCTCTCTCTCGGCAATGATACTCGGGGCATTCAAGAAGTAACGCCTCTTGGCGATTTGGCCCGTAGGATCTTCGCGGATATGCAAATATCTCAAGCCGTCCAAACTCCCTTATTGCAATGATAATGAGGGATTCTCAAACTTGCCAAAATCGGTCTTCCATGAGCGAATGGCATGGCAAAACTCTTTATTCATTTCATTGGGAAGCTAGTTGAAATGATTGATTCGGTTGTTGTATATTCCCAGAATGAGGAGGATCCAGTGGCGGAACATTCTCTGAATCTTTCGATCTGAATAAGTTTATGTAAAATTGAGGGGGCATCTTGGTGTAGTTGATAGATTGAGCATTAAGGGAGGGTATTAAAATAATATTCTTTATTTATTTATTAATGCTCAACTATGTAAAATATTGTAAAATGTCTAGATAAGATCGTCTCTGTTGTCCGAGATCTTATTTGAAGTTTCTTTTAGAAACTTCCTGCTTTTTCTTGAGATAAGATCATGTTCGATCTTATCCTTGTACATCTTGTAAATTATTTATTGAGCACTTTGCTCATTGTTAATACATCGAATATTTTACCAATTACCTGTGTAATAAATCTGACTCAGCTATGAAGATTCGAATCTTCCTACAGGTGTCTTTTGAAGAATCAAAGTATTAAATCAAGATGTGTCTCTCTAAAAGACGTGCTTCTAAAAGTAGCGACTCTTCATTATATGTTTTCAAAAGGATGTGTTCATTTCCAGAAAGACGTGCTTCTAAAAGTAGCGACTCTTCATTATTTGTTTTCAAAAGGACGTGTTCATTTCCAGATTAGACGTGTTCTTCTGAAGGACATATTCCTTGATACTCTACAGGTGCGGCTACAAGATTAAAAGTTTTAAATAAAATATAAATTAAGATTAATTTACATAAAAATGAGGAGGTGTGATTTAAAGGAATTGTGCTCTTTCGTCAAAGGATGTCAGCTTTGAGCAAAGTATATAATTGTTATTCATTTCAAGTGTGAGCGTGTGGTTGAAAAGTTTCAAGTGGTACAAATCAGAAACCCATCTTCTTGTGTGGGCTGAGTGTGAGATTTTTCATCACAAAGGCAGATTGGAGGATTGGGAGAGTGCAGATCTGATTGAAGTCATTTGATATATCCATCAAGTCAAGGTCTGGTGCCTTGCATTAGGGGTTGGTGCTCCTTGTAGCTAGGTGCCTACTAAAATTGTAAAGGGTTAGGGTATTCCTTGTAGGTTGTATCCTACTAAATCATCTCTCTTGTAAGTTAAGTAGGTTGGTGCCTACTTCAAAAAATTTATTTCAATAAAGTTAAATCAACTTGTGTAAATTGGTTCATATCAATAAAGTTGATGTTGATGAAAATTTAAGTTTGTGTAGAAAGCTATAACGGTGAAAAATTTGTATTGATTTACTGATTCACCCCCCCACTCTTAGTAAATCTTTTGTGCTCTTCAATCAGGGCTTTCAATAAAACATGTCAGTAGCATATAAAATGAAAATGGGACATCTTTTAAAAGTTCTCACCATTTTCTCGTGTTTGCACAAGTTAAAATATTGACTTTCTACAATAAGTTCTTCCTTCACTCTGACCTCCACAAATATGTTGGCATCTTTTTTTGACATTCAGATGAATTATAACAGCATCCTCACTGTTCTTCATACAGAAATTCAGTAGCTATTATCCTACAAAATGGTTATGGGGCTTGCATTCATTTAGTTCAATTTCACTGCATGATACTCATTGTACAATCATTAGACCATCATAGGCTATCTCCTGAAAGAATGAGTTACATGTACACAAGGGAAGACTTAACAGAGTTACATTTATGTAATAATATGCATCTACAAATGAGAATAAAAGCCCTTTTAGGGTAGAAGATCTAGCTCCACCATGCTGTTCATTTGAGGTTATCTTCTCATAACGAACACCTATTATTGCTGCCTTAACCAACCTATGGTTTTCTATGCAACCCAAAGTCTGGTACAGCCTTTATAGCCTTTCTAGGGAGGCTACATGCCTTTTTGTGAGGCATTCTCGAGATAGCAAGTCTCCTTTTGCTCATTTCATGACCTTGCTTCACTTCAATCAATAACTAAGCCACATTTCTGCCAATTTGATAATCTATTGTTCATCAATTGTTAAGAAAAGAAAAAGATAAAGATAAATTCACATGTAGGTTCATCCATGAGGGCATTCTTGCTTCTGATAAAACATATAAATAGCATATAAAATAGAACCGGAGCATCTTTTAAAAGTTCTCACCTTTCTCCCATGTTTGTACAAAGTTAAAATATTGACTTTCTGTAAGAAGTTCTTCCTTCACCCTATCCTCCACAAATATGTTAGCATTTCTTTCCTCTTTAAGCCACCTGCAAATTTGCAAATGGAAAAAGACCCAGCTATAAACATTGCAACTTATCAAAATTATCACACTACTAACAAGCAGCAAAGGAGAAAATATCAACTAGCACCAATTATATTTGTGGAGGGAATAGAGCCAGGTTATTTATATGTTACTAGTTATGAAAGGCTATGGTGCAGGAATGTCTTTTTTAGCCACTCCATGCTACATGAGAAAGACATATAATAAGAGTAGTTTGTGCCACATTTAATAAGTACAAAAGAGATACAGACTGATGAGTGGAGGTTGATCTTCACAATATAGGAAGCATTTATGTGGAGATTCATATGCAGAAATTATCCTATTATTTTCAATATTGTGTATCACATACTGAATATATAGTTTACTAATAGACTATTAATTCAACACAGATCTAACCAATAATATTCTGTGCATTCTTATTCAAGCAGTTAAGTAAAGATCTATTCTTCTATGCTATATTCTGGGAAGGCCAAAATAGTCTACAATAACAAATGGCGCAAATATATCAAACAAGGATATAAATAAAAATTCAAATGAGACGGATGTTGGAGTAGAAATAAAAATATAAATAGCAAGTTCTACATCAGCAGACCTGAAACCCCATATCCTCTTCTAAGGTGCAACCTAAGTCCATTCATCCCTCCCATAAATGTGCTTCTCTATTGGAATTCCCAAAAGTCAACACTCAATATTTCCAAGAAAAACAATGAGAGAAAATCATCAAAGCATAATGACCTTCAAGGCAATAAGGTTAGCAATATTCAATTAGCGTTTCACACAATAACGAAAATTTTCAATTGCTTTGTATCATAGTGAACTACAACACATCTCCTGCTTCAGGTTAAAAATGAAATTAGGTCTATGTCCTGTATATTAATCATGTCAAAATCAAGCAGATGTTTGGAATAAAGAAGAAAACGGGTTATATGCAGTGACTCCAAGTTTCTGGGGGATGGGGACAAGGCTTTAGGGTTGACAAAAAAAATTCTTAAACTTTGATGATGGCAAAGGGATGGCTATTGAAAAAATCTAAACAAACTAAAAACTGTTGGAATAAGTTTGTCATTGATGTCAAGGTTGAGCTGTGTGCTTATGTGCTTGACCTGCTTGACCTGCTTGGGCTGGGTGGTTGTCTACTTGAACTGCCTGCGTGTCTGCTTCACCTGCCTAGTTGTCTGCTTCAGCCTCTTGCTAGCCTGCTTGTCTTCTTGTCAGCATTTCTATGCCTTGTCAATTGCTTTGTCAGATTTTGTAAGTGCTTGACTTTTCAAAAGGTCGATTAAAGACAAAGAGTTTCTTTTCTAGCGGATTGGATAAGATATCTTGGAGATATAATACTATGAAACGTTCTTTATTTGAGGCAGCTTATATTCGAATGAAATGGTTAAGGTGGACGGCTAAAATCTATTTTGAATAAGGCATGAGAGACGTGTTATCTAGTAAATCGTGGTTGTCAGAATGATTTACTTATGTGTCGGCATCTTCAGGTGTTGTATTGAAGACTTTATTTTCTACAGGTGGCTTCAGTTTTCCTTCTTATTTTGGTGACCTTTCAGCGTTGGTATATGATGTAGAATTTATTGCAACAGCTTGGAATTTATTTGCTGGCAATGTCTTTAATTGTCTTCATAATTTTTGTGAATCGATTTCCATACTTGGAGCAGCGACAGGTTTATTATTTGAAGGCGTTTCTTTACTTTTATAGAGCCCGATATTTTTAGATTGAAGATTTATTTAACTTTCTGGCTGAGGCAGCTCCTTTAGGAGTGACGGTTTTACAAGCCTTGATATCTTTAGCTGATGCGTATTGAAAAATTTTAGTTTTGAATGAAATGACGTTTAAGTTTGGCGCAGGATATTTTGTGTAGCGACAGGTGTGAAAGAGGTCTCTATGCTTGGCGCAGAGTTATTGTTGGAGATATTTTCTTTTGTAATGTTTTTTTTCGGCTGAGGCAACTTCATTTACTATGGACGGTTTTGAATTAAAGAGAATTATCTTAGCGATGGCCTCAGAAATTTATTGGGCAGCTTTCTTTATGCTGAAGATATAAACAAAAGTCTGTCAGAAATATCTGGGTAGAATCGGGCTCCGTTGAAATATCTTTTGTCAGAAAATCGTATTCATTCAAAATCCATTGGTTTCAATTTTATGAAGGTCTCTATTTTTATCAGCGGCTTCTTTGTATAGAGGCGGCTTCTAATTGTCAGCATATACCTTTTGGAAATGGCTTCATTCAATATCACCATGCAATAGGGTGAAGGAAAGTAACACCTAAATTGATACTGTGGCAGCTATTTTTAAAAAAAGGATATCGCATTTATCATGTTATCAATCTCACTCAGAAAAAATTAATGCGCATTCATAATCGCGTCAATTACAAACTCTCTGCCTCCCCTATTCACTGCAAGCTGTGGTTTTCTGTTGGTGCGACAGAGCTTTGAATTAAAAAAAAATAGTCATAATGCCTTTCGGAGTGTGTGGATATGTTGTGTGATTTCTATTATTCATTGCTTGGCAACATATCTGAATGTGTGGTTATAATTTCTGGTTATTCTTGGCACTAAAAAGTGAGATATCTCATGAATGGTGAGAGACATATCTTGGTGAGGTGCGTGTTTGTGCTGTAAGGTGGAGTCGCTGATGTTAAGCTATGATGTTCATAGTGATGGATGGGGTATGACTTGGTTATGACTCAGAAAAATAAGTTTGGTGTTTTCTGTTGCTCTTTACTATCCCTGTGTGTCAATGTTTGGCATATTGAACCTTCATGTTTGAGGATGAGTTAAAAGGAGCTATCGGACTTCTGTGTGAATCTGGAGGGTGTTAGAGGATAGACTGAACTCTGAAAAATATTACAGGCTTCATTCTTGATGTGCTTATGATGCTGTCATCTATGTTCTTGTGAAATCGCTTCCTTATATTTTTGAATCATATACTAATGCTGAATGCAAGATAAGTTATATTGTGTGTATGAGTGGAGTGGCTGAGAGTGTTTTGTGATGCTCGAGTCTATGTATGTATATTAAAAGGAGACCATTGATATCCTCTTATATATATATCAAGCAGAGTGTAGAGACGTTCTAATGATCAGAAGTTGGTGTGTACAAAACCATGTTTTGGGCGGTCATGTTTATCTGAGTATATCTGAATGTGGTGCACAGAGTTATGTGCCTCTTCGTTGATGCAATTTTCTGAGATATGAGCTTCTGGTTTTTAAGTCAAGCTGCTTAGTTTCAGTTAGTGTATGTGATAGCATTGAACTGTATAATGCACTAGCTGATTGAAGAAGAGTAGCTGAGTTATGCTGATCAAGTGAAGGAGTCTATGTGAATGTGACGGGCTGCTGAGCATCGTGTGTTGTGCTGAGCATCGTTTGTGGTTTTTTACCACAAAGGGTTTTCCACGTAATCATGGTGTTTATCTTGTTAATGGTGTTTGATGATGCTCCTAATGTTCTGATTTCTGATTTACTTGATTAATCTGGTTTAAAGTTTTAAAAAGTTTTGAAATACTGGTTAAGCTATGATGTTCATAGTGATGCACGGGGTATGACTCGGGTATGACTCAGAAAAATAAGTTTGGTGTTTTCTGTTGCTCTTTACTATCCCTGTGTCAGTGTTTGGCATATTGAACCTTCATGTTTGAGGATGAGTTAAAAGGAGCTATCGGATTTCTGTGGTTTTTTACCCGAAAGAGTTTTCCACGTAATCATGGTGTTTATCTTGTTAATGGTGTTGGATGATGCTCTTAATGTTCTGATTTCTGATTTACTTGATTAATCTGGTTTTAAAGTTTTAAAAAGTTTTGAAATACTGATTCACCGCCGCCCCCCCCCCTCGGTATTTCCTGTGTGCTCTTCAAAAACAGCTGAAGTAAATATGATGTGCTGAATTTGCAATGGCAATCCTTGCCATTTCAGCTTTTTAGCATATTTTCTCTTAAAAAGTTAACCTTATGTTTATACACCAAATGGACCAGCCTGTCCAGTCCTGAAAAAGAGGCCCACCGTCCAAGTCCCCAAGACATCAAGGAGGTTGGCGATGTCACACCCCCTCGCCCCGCCCACACCCGAGGGGGATGTATCCTCATGGAACACTAGTTATATGCACTCATTGTAAGGGTCCTGGATCTTTGAATCATTTCACCCTATGCCTTCTATGTTGTCAAGTCTGCCATGAACAAGGCAAAGCTTTAGAATGCAATCTGACTGAATTCAGCCTAATTATTTTTTACATGTTAAGGTTATTTTCTACATATGAAGCAGCTACATTCATTATCATACAGATGGACACTTTTCTTCACAGCTTTATTGCTTTTGTTTGGTATGGGGTAGCTGAATACTCATCTAGGATCCTTTGTATATTTGAAATTGCAAGATCTATTGTCACTTGAATGGAATACGAACATTTTAGGGCATCCTTATGATTAAAGTTCATCAAGTTCAATTTCATCAATATTGGAGACATTTTACTATTCAGACATTCACAATTGAAAGTGTGGTAATATAGCATCCAATACTTTATCTATTTGTTACAGTTACCAGCTTCAATATACCCATCGGAACCTATAAATAACATTGAAAACCTAATACAATTAAAAAACACAACTGGCAACAACAATATTTATCAATTCTAACAGAAATTTTAAGGATAGATGCATGCAAG
>VDFB02365490.1:0-71053 GCA_007258455.2 Sequoia sempervirens
CACTAAACCTTCAGCCTTCTCCCCCTTTGACATCAAGGACAAAGGGTAGGAAAAAAAATAGTCAAGAGCTAGTTGAACGTTGCAGTTCTTTGAGAATTGCTTCCCAAGATGGCTTACCATCATCCCAAATCCTTTTAGCTCTAGTAAGAGATTTATGTAGATATTCGAATTCCACTAAGCATCCTTCTCCTTCTTCTAGAGTGGAAGGAATAATGTTCATCTTCTCCAATCTTTCTACATCTATCAAGGCACTTGATATGGAGATGTGTCTGGACATTATCGGATCTCCAAGTTGTCCAAAGCATCTTCTTTTTTCCTTTATAGAATGAAGAACTTGTTCTAAAGGTCTGTAATCATAGTCTAACCAATGTAATTTCTATCATTTACAACTTTGTAGACTCTGGAGGCATCTTCTAGCTAAGACTCGATCAATTCCATTAATTCCTTGATACCTTGAGTGGCACCAACCATTGCATGCAATAAGAAAATAGTAACTGGGCTTTCTCATCATAGACTCACTTCTTTTAAACTTTGTAACACTTTGTCATGTGCAATTTCACATTTGACTTGCATAATCAATAGTCTTTTCTCTAGAAGACTTGTCTCCACCTCTTCCATAGTTTGTACCTTAAGATTGGAGGCATATTCCTTAACCAAATCAACTGCACACTTTATATTCTCAATCATTGCTAAGGAATCATCTATGGTAATACCAGGGGTTGTTTCCTACAAAGCTCTAATGGCTTCATTTATCATCTCATTCCCTTTATGATAAGTTTCAACAATTTCTTATGTAATAGAGTTGAGAAAAGTGTCACAAGTCTTTATTCTCACTTGGTGCAATCTTAGACAAATCTACATATCCTAGATGTGATGGTAGCTTTACTAGTTGAGGTGGAAAGACTGGTTATAGCCTTGGTTGCCTTGTTAGTAACCCTTTGAGTGTGCTTCCAGATGATTCTCTGGATGGCCTTGGTGGCTCAGTAGCTTTGGGATTCTCTTCTTTATTTATTTAAGCCTGAGTGACTTCCTTTACTTATTCTTCCTTCTCTTCTTCTTTCTCCTCTTCCTTTTTTTTTCTTTTTCCTTTTCTTTTTCCAAGGATTTTCTAGAATATTTAGCCTTATTTTCTTTCTCCTTCTTATCCTCATCATCCTTATCACCATTTCCCTTTTATCCTTGCTCCCTTCACCTTCATCTTTACTTTTCTCACCATTGTTCCCAGTAGGTTCATGATGTTCTTCAGGTACATTACTGGTATCATCATTGTGTTGTTCTTTAGACTGTTTGCTTGTATTCTCCTTTGTAACATTTGGAGGGGCATGAGTCTCTAGGACCTCATGTATCTCACCAACACATTCCAAGATTGGATGATCCACTACTTCCGTAGCAGTAACATGCTCCTGTACTTGAGCTGTATGGGATGAAGAACTGGTTCTTGTCCCATAATATCTTGCCAAACTTCCAATTATGTCTTTAGTTTCCCATCTCACTTTTTCCATACTATCTATCTCCTTAGTCATAAGCATGTTGACTCTTCTTTTACTCTAAATAGAGTAGAACATTCTCTTAACAAATTAGTACCCACTTCTTGAGATAAAGAGGGTCCATAAGAAACCAAGGCCTCATTTTCCATCTTGTCTTCATCATTTATAGCCTCTTGCTTTCTTTGTAATAACACTTTCTAGAAATTATTAGTCACTTTATTTCGGATTGTCTCCATACTCACATTGAAAATAACAAGGTAATGAATAAAAGCATTAATAACAGTTTCTTTATCTTCATCATATAATTGGGAAGTCGGCATAAGATCATCAACATCTATCATATTATATACCAACGCACCTAGATTTAAAGATGGTTGATCACTTACCAGAGGAGAGGTAGGCATGTCATCCTTAGGATGAAATGTGCCTTCTTCATTCTTCTTTTCATGCACATGAATTCTGAAAGAGTCTTCTTCTTCCTCTGTCTCTTCATCTGTGGAAATATTGACTATAGTTTCTTCTTCTTCATTACTGGAAGAGGTGCTCCTTCTTTTGTTCTTTTTCAATTGTTGCTCTTCTTGCAAGCCAAGGTCAATTTCTTCTTGTATAGCATCACTTAAACTTCTCTTCTTGTTTTCCTTTTTCTTTACTCTCCTTTTCTAGGAGCAACATATGGTGTAGCAAGAGGTATGTTCTTCCTTTTTGAAGAAAAAATATTGGATTCGATGGAGGAAGGTACATCAACTGATGTTGGAGTACTATGTTCTTTCTTCTTTCCTTTCTTAGCTACAACAACATTTAAAGTAGGTGCAGTAGCAAAGGATATCCTTTCAAATTTCCTAGGTCCAAAGGGTAGTTCAGCTGACTTGGACTTCCTTTCATCAAGGGATTCCTTCAATTCATCAATGTCTTCTTTAGAAAATGGCCCTTTGAAGAATGCCTCAACATTCCTTCATGTTATTTTTTCTCTGTGAGCTATAGAAGTCTCTAAATGCACTTCCTTATAATTTTTTCTCATATGTTCCATGTCGAGGCAGAGAGGGATCCCTTGGACTACTTAGCAACATTTCAATAAACCTCTCAGCAAGCTTTTCATCTATCTCATATCCCAATGGTTCTCTCCAAAGAGTGTTGGGTTCAACTGCTTCCATGATGCATTCATTACTACTTACAAGAAAGGTTATGTCCTTTGCATAATTTTTCACCAAGATTTTGGGAACCCTTTCTCTTTCATGCATATCATTTTGAAAAACTACAAAGAATGTAGTTAATGCATTATTATATGCCCTAAATTCCCTAAGACTATGCAGGTGTTCAAAAATTTAATGAGCAATTGGCCTGTTGTGTTCCCATATGATGTTTTTCCTTCTTGACAACTCCCTCAAAAAGTAAAATAGTAGAAAAACTACCAGTTTCTCAAACTTAAAGGAGTGTTTCTTTATCTTGATCAAGCTTAGATTATCCAGAAGTTGTTGATGGAACAACTCACACAAATCATAGTCTCTTCCATTTACTACCATTTCGAATGCGGTATGAATTGTTGTGGCAAACACAGAATTCCCTCGATTGGGGAAATATATTTTTTGTCCAGTCATGATAGCAACATACTTCACAGCTGGGTTTTCAATGGGTTTAGTAGTTAAAGCTCTCCCATCAAATGTGGCTCCAATTAGCTTCATAACTGCATCATTTTTCATACATTTCAATACTGGCAAGGGTCCAATGGCACAAAGACTAGTTACATCTTGTATCACCTCCTTGGTGATTAACCCAGCTACACTTGTCCACACAAATTTATCATGCACCCTGCTTAGTGCCATCCTAACAAATTTAGAGTCCATTTCATTTGAAAAGTTAGGGAACCAATTCCAAACATCCAAATTCTTTCATACTAGATTTTCATATTTAGGTTTTACAAAATGATCATCTCCTATCAATTCTTTCGTCCATAAATCCCTAAGTTCTTAATGGTTAAATTCCTCCAACTTTCCATGAATGTATGTTCTAGTGTCTTCAATAGGTAAAAAGTTAACACAAATGTGAGAGAATGCACCCAAGGGATCCATTTTAAAGAATATATTCTAAACTTGGGTCGAGGACTCAAAAAATTCCACAATAGTAGGAGTAGCCATTTCTTTTCCTCAAATTACTTATAGAGATGCTAAAAATTCACAAATCTTAGATAACAGTAAATACCTTCTTCAAGCTTTGTCAAAATCTAGGGTTTTATGTCAACTTCTTCTAATTGCTTTTCAACTTTCTTCAGCTCGCTCTTCTTCTTCCAATTTACAAATGTGATTTAATTCAACTTAGTTTGTTACTTTATGACTCACCAATTTTTCCCTAATTTTGCATTAAATGCACTCCAACTTCAAAAAGTTGATAAACATTCTATAGAGTATATTGTAAACCCTAAGATGCTCTACAATTCATTAGATTTTCATAGTTTCTATCGAAGACTTCTTTAACATCTTTAGAATGATGTTTTACACCATATATCCTCATGTCACTACTTGACATTTCTTATTCCGAGTGTTGGAAATTGGATTGCATCAAATGGTTGTCATTGATGTCAGCTTAGTACCAAATGTATGAGATGTTTACTGAAATCTATTCCCTAGCAAAGATGTTCTTGATCATGAACTAGTGTGCTAGTTTTTGGATCTAGATTCTACTACAAGATAAGCTATGAATCTGATATCTTAACTATGTTATTATGATTCACTCAGATAGATATATTCAAGATCTTGAGATATTTTGTGTTGGGAGCAGAAAGTTATCAATCACAGAGTTTAACTCTGTACACTACATTTGTTTCTTTGTTCTATACAATTGTTTTTTGTTTGGGTCCCAGTCTTGGCCGACCTAACACATGTCATGTATTAAGAATATTAAATCTACTTTGGGTATGTTTTGTATAGATCTTAGTCAACTTAATATGATGTACTACATGAATCATATATAAGACATTTTGAAGCAAATGGTTATAAGAGGAGAGAAGATAGTGAAGTGTGAGTGTGAAAAGGATTTAGGGGTATCTAAAGACTTAAGCCTAAAGGCTTTATCAGTTGTGGATCAGTGCAAATTTGTTGAACGACTACTATGTGAGGCAGTACTTCATATTTTGAGCTTCATTGGAACTAAATCCTACACAAGCAAGGTGTCTCCTATCAGTTCATACTTTTGGTAGTGAGCCATAACTTTCATATGTTGGTAGAAAGCCATCTTTTTTATCTCTATGGTAGTGATCCCTCAGGGTTGTAGCCCTATTGGACAGTGAGTCATTGTTCTGGATAGTGAGTCCTTATTTCAAGTAGTAATCCTTTTGTAATCAGTTTTGATATTCTTTATAGTGTGAGTTAATCCTTACCGTGGATTTTCCCTTATTGGGTTTTCCACGTAAATATGGTGTTATTGTGGTTATGTGATGGTTTTCAATTTCTTCTCTTGCACTTAATGTTTAATGATCTAAGAAGTGTTAAGGTTATGTTTTGATAAATACTTTAAAGGCCTAATTTGGTGATAATTGATTCACCCCCCTCTCAGTTGTCTAGTTCAACAATTGGTATCAAAGCTTGGTCCTTTAGAATGATTTTAATAGATTGAAGGAGATCTTGGTAGGTTGAAAAAAATGGTGAAGGGATCTAACTCGGATGATGAACTAATAACAGAGATCACAGAGTTTGAAAGTGAAGATCTAAAAGAAAATGTCAAGCAAGAAGATGAATGCATTCAAAAACTAAGGAATCATATCTGGAAGTTCAAATTGAAACACAAAGAAGTTAATTAGGAACTAAAGGAAGCAAAGGAGACTGTTGAGAATCTAAGAATGAAACTTGAAGAAAGAAAAAGTGTGGAAGAAAACCTGAAATTGGCAATTGAACAAAGCAAGATAGAGGGAGGATGCTTGAAAGAGATCATCAATCAAAAGACAAAAAAATGTGATAAGCTTGAACAAGAAGTAGTAACCCTAACAACTGATCTGGAAAAAGTGAAAGCTCATGAAGAAAGGCTCAAGAAAATTTCTACAATGCTTGATGAGTTGATTTCATCTCAGAAACCTATAAAGGATAAAGGTGGTCTAGGACTTGAAGAAGGACAATGCTCAAAGACTAAACTTGTTTTCAATGAAGTGGACAATCAAAGGAAATTTCAAGGCATTACTTGTCAAAACAAGAACTGAAGGAATAATACTGGAAGGTTACCCATTCGACAACCTAATGCTCAAAGGTACGCATATTTTAATGGTTTTTGTTTCTCATGTAGTAAATTTGGACATAGAGCAACATAATGCAGAAGTAGGATGAACCAGAATAGAATGAGTCAGAATGTTGGATTCCTTACTGGACAGTATTATGTTTGCAACATGTTTGGACATAGAGCTACCAAATGTAGAAGTTAAATGATGATGAACAAGTTTAATACTAGTAGAAGGATTCAATATTTTCAATGCTACTATTATACATGCAATATCTTTGGACACAAGACTAATCAGTGCAAAAAAAGGATGAATACAAATTCATTTGATCAAAAATATGTTGTGTGTTACACTTGCAAAAAACTAGGACATATCTCAAAATTTTGCAGGAGCAAAGTTGGGAAGAAAACTAATCTGGAATAGAAGATCAAACCTGTGAAAAAGGTAGATCCTGAAGAAGTGAGGAAAGATATGGAAAAAATCTTGAGGAAGAAGGAAGAACCTGAGAACAAAGATGAATCAAATAATCTTGTATCTGCATCCAATGCAGATACCTCTTCTAAGAGTTGAACCCAGTAGTGGTTCTGGGGGAGCAATCATAGAAAAGTCTAACAAACCCTTGATATATGAGGTGTCATGGGATGACACAAGGATAAGTGATGGAAATATTTATTTTGAAGGAATTGGAGAAAATTCTGGCAGAAAGAAGCAAATCAGGAAAATTGCAAAACTCTTTATGGTTTACCATAAAGTAGTTGGCAACTTAAAAGGCTGAAAAGCAATGAATGCATAATTAGGGAAAAAACATATGAATTCAAGAAATGCACCATGACTTGGAGATTGTGGAAATAATTTTTTTGTACTTGGTTCTCGTATAGAGGCCTTGTCATCCAAATTTGGTCTGGCAACCTCGATTGAAGGGAGGATACTGACAGAATAAAGTACTAATGATGATGTAATAAGCAATAAAATTACTTTTTGTGATGAAACCCTAAAAGCGACAAGTTAAATAAGGAAGTTGAGTGGTCATTCTTTTTCACATTGCAAATTGAATGAACTAAGTAAAGTGCAGCTGAGAGATAAGGAGTTAGGGTTGTGGCAAGAAAAAATATGAAGAAAAAAGTTGAAACAATGGAGTCGAAGGCAATGGTGGTATTTGATTCATGCAACAACAAATTGCAGAAATTAAGTAAGTTACAAATTGATGAATTTAACCATGAAAAGATTCAAAATTTTGAAAGTTCACTTGTAGTTGAACAAGCACAAAAGGTCAAGATTCTAAGGCATAGGGGTTTAGACATTTGGAGTGAATTTCCATACTTTTTGGATGTAGAAACTATTTGGTTTGTCCTAATAAGAATTCAAGGTGATCAGATGATCTTTGACAAACCCTATTGGATTACAAAGGAAGTGATTGCAGCAATTACATGGCTATGTAATAATGGACCCATTTCAGTAAAGAAGTCAGTGAAGAACAAAGAGGTTGAAGCCCTAACCAAAGTGACAAGAGACCAAAGGGCACTTCAAATTCATACTATAGTCGACCCTATGATAAGGTATGTGGCATATGGCATTTCATATAAGATTTATTTTGGAAATAGGGAAGGCTCTACCTCAGTGATAGTTTTTTACATTGTGTATCAAATGGTTGAAAAGAATGAGGATTTTTACTTGTGTGAGGTATTGAGGAATCAATTAATGGAAAACATTACTATGACAAAGAATGAAAATTACCCTTTTCATTTTGTATCTCTGGTTATATGTTTGATGATGTATTTTTTGAAGTCGTTACCATTGAAAGAGAATGTTGTGTGGAAGTCAGTTGTACCAGTTGGGAAGTAGGTCTATTGGTACCTGGAATGTCTAGAAGAGAAGGAAAAGACTTGTAAAGAATACTTTTAAATCAAAATAAATGCATGAAGCTCTAGTATGGTTTCCAATCCGATTGGGACGTTTGAGGTAGGATCATCCTCCAGAAGGAAAGCAAGAAGAATCATTTCAAGTTTCCCTCCGAAAATAAAGAAGTTGAAGATAAAGGAGAAGAAATAAGAAAAGGAAGTAAAGATTATAGAAGAAACTGATTTGGTATCAATGGATGATGATGAAGAATATTTTACTAAAGAGAAGGTGTTGAAGATTCTTGTGCAATTTGATGGACTAAAGAAAATTGGAGATGTTTGGTTGTCTTGACCAACATATGAACAGGATGAGATCACAGATGCGTTGGCTACTTATATAATTCATAATGATATTTATCTGAGCGATTTGACATATGTTTTACCAAAAGTATTGATTGAATAGATCAAAGATAGACTAAAGGTAATATCACCTAAGGAAACTAAGAAAAAAGATGAGATTCAATTGGCTATGGAAGAAAGATGCAGAAATGCATAGAAGAAATTGACTGAGAGCATAAATGAATTTAAGACATGCATCAAAAGTGTAAAAAGTGTGTATATATATTATCTTTGGTGGCCTAATGCTATAAAAAACTATAGAGAAAAATCGATGTTATTGAGCTTGAGTTGGATTCTATTGGAAAAATGTATGATATCCTTAATGATAGGGATGGAGTGCAAAAGAAAAGGATCAATTTCTGACAGTCTAAAATTGCAGACATTCTAGTACAAAGAGATAATATTGTAAAGACATTTTGGAAATTCAAAGACATAATTGAATTGAGATTGGAATAGCTTTCCAGTCTCTCGATGAAAGTTGAGAAAAATGAACAAAATATCACTATCCTAGATACTCTTTTGGAAATAATTGATTTGATAGTGATGAACAACCGTATTTGTGTAAATATCAAAATGGTAGTGGATTCCTGGAAGACATTTCTTCCAGAACTAAAAGAAAAATACAAAGAGATATTTTAGGAGAAGGATTGAGATAAAGAACCATTTTTTATATCATTTTTTTTTAATAAAAATTTTGAATAAGGGGGAGATAAATCCTTCCTTTTTCCATTGATGTGAAAGGGGGAGAGAGAACATGTAAAAATGAAGTTCATTACAGCTCATCAAAAGGAGAGAACTACAAAGGATGTTGTTGTTCACTTTTCACATCTTGTTTTGCCATCAATGACAAAGGGGGAGATTGTTGGAAATTGGATTACATCAAATGGTTGTCATTGATGTCAACTCAGTACCAAATGTATGAGATGTTTATTGGAATCTATTCCCTAGCAAAGATGTTCTTGATAGTGAACTGGTGTGTTTTTTTTGTACAAATTCTAATGCAAGACAAGCTATGACTCTGATATCTTAACTATGTCATTATGATTCACTTAGATAGCTATATTCGAGATCTTGAGATGTTTTGATTTGGGAGTAGAAAGTTATCAATGACAGAGTTTAACTTTGTACACTACAATTGTTTCTTTGTTTGGTACAGTTGTTTTTTGTTTGGGTCCCAATCTTGGCCGACCTAACACGTGTTATGTATTAAGAAGATTAAATCTACTTTGGGGATGTTTTGTATAGATCTTAGTTGACTTGATATGATGTACTACATGAATCATATATAAGACGTTTTGAAGCAAATGGTTATAAGAAGAGAGAAGAGAGTGAAGTGTGAGTTAGAAAAGGATTAAGGGGTATGTGAAGACTTGATCCTAAAGGCTTTATCAGTTGTGGATCAGTGCATATTTTTTGAGTGATTACTGTGTGAGGCAGTACTTCATATTCTAAGGTTAATTGGAATTGAATCCTACACAAGCAAGGTGTATCATATCAGTTCATACTTATGGTAGTGAGCCATAACTTTCATATGTTGGAAAAAAGCCATCTTTTGTATCTCTGTGGTAGTGAGCCCTTCGGGTTATAGCCCTGTTGGACAATGAATCCTTGTTCTAGATAGTGATTCCTTATTTCAGGAAGTGAGCCTTTTGTAATCGATTTTGATATTCTCTATAGTGTGAGTTAATCCTCAACATGGTTTTTCCCTCATTGGGTTTTCCACATAAAGCTAGTGTTATTGTGGTTATGTGATGGTTTTCAATTTCTTCTCTTGCACTTAATGTTTAATGATCTAAGAAATGTTAAGGTTGTGTTCCGGTAAATTCTTTAAATGCCTAATTTTGTGACAACTGATTCACCCCCCATCTCAAATGTCTAGTTCAATATCAGGATTTTTTTTAGATTTTTCAGTCATTGCTCCCCCTAAAACCATTTTTGGGTTTAGTTATTAGAATAAATATTTGCACTAGGTGTAGATGTAGATGCATTTGATTCATTATTATCCTCAAGCAAGCTCTTATTTTTCTTCCAAATCCTCTCCATTTCTTTTTTAACTTCAGTAGGATCAATCTTATTCACAATTTTGTTCTTTTGATCTGGATTAGCTTTCTTCTCAATTTCTCCTTTGTAAAATTTTGAAATGTGTCTCGGTTTATTGTAGGTGTAGCACACAACTTTTTTTTGACCAAATTGATTTGCATTTAACCTTGATCTGCAATGAATAGCTTTATGTCCAAACGCATAGCATATATAGCAATAGCCTTGAAAAGATTGAGTCATTCTACTAATATTGAATCTGTTCATCATTGTCTAACTTCTACACTCTATAGCTCTATGCCCAAACTTATTGCAAGAAAATAATTGTCTAGTAAAGAATCCAAAATTCTAATTCATTCTATTCTGGTTCATTCTATTTCTACATTTTTTCGCCCTATGACCAAATTTATTGCAAGAAAATCAAATGCCATTGAAATATGGGTACCTTTGAGCATTAGGCTATCAAATAGGAATCCTTCCAGTATTACTTCTATGATTCTTGACCTTCCTTCCATCACCTTGAGTCTTCCTCTAATTTTTTATTTTGTTGGGAACCTAATTTTCCTTTGAACTTTTTCCTTCTTCAAGTCCTAGACTGCTTTTATCCTTAGAGGGTTTTTGAAAAGCAATCAATTCATCAAGCTTTGTGGTAATTACTTTGAATTTATCCTCATGAGATTTTTCCTTCACTAGGTTAGATCTTATTATCACCACTTCTTGTTCAAGCTTTATGCACTCATCATTTTTTCTCTAGATTTCAGCTTTCTAACATTATTCAATTCTTTTCTTTTCTTCCACTTGTAGCTTTAGTCCGATGATGTCTTCATTTTCCTTCTTCAACTGATCACTGACTTCTTTGTGCCTTTCTTTGAATTTCTTGATTTGTTATCTTAGTTTTATGATGCATTCATTTACTTCTTTTAGGTTTTCCTTCAGAGATTCTTTCTCATCTTCACTTTTGTCCAAATATTTAAGAGCAACATGAAGTTCCTTAGTTGCAGAGATCTCTTCCGAAGGCATAGGATACTTTTTATCAACCATTTTCTCAAACTTTGAGATCTTCCTCAAGTTGTTAAGCTTCTTAAAAGGAACCAAGCTCTGATACCAATTGTTGAACACACAAAATACTAAGAGGGGGGGTGAATCGGTATTCTACTAAACCAATTGATTGCTAACCATCCAATTATTATAATGTATCTTGCTACAACAATAAGAAAGAACATGGAAATGAACATAACATCACACAACACATAGACACCAATATTTTTACGTGGAAAACCCAAAGCGGGAAAAACCACAGTGAGGATTAACTCGCAATATATTATAACCGATTACAAGATATTACATGGGACATTGCTTGGACACATTGTCCTTGAAAGGCTCACAACTGGAGTACAAAAATTATGGCTTACCTCTAGAATACATAAATACATGGCTCACTATTAGAGATGTGAACTAAAAGGAATGCACCTTGTAAGTGTTGAGTACAGTTCCAATTAAGCTCAAGAAAAATTTCTACACTGGTTTGGAGAAATAACTATCAACAACTATCGCCCACTTCACAACATCATTCTATCACATACATTCACACTATCACACCTTCTCTATCTCACTATCTGTCACACCTTGTACATCTATGTATATCTCAAATATATATGCTCAACACAAAGACATTACATATACACACGGTTCATACATCAATTAGGTCAGCTAATTGAATGTAAGCATACATAATTCAAAATATCTTGTCAGCCACAAAACAAAAATTCTTTGGTGCTCAAAACTAAAAATTCAAGACACAATTTAGTTTAGTCCGGACCTAAAAAATAATCCATCATGAAACATGTGCCTTAAGTTAGTTGAAAGAGAAATACAACAAAATTGTAAGCCAAACTTCTAACATTTAAATCTTCCAACCTGTTCAACTAAAATTGTTGATTCCTCGATCACAACTGCATCTAAGACTCTTGAAGAACATATCAAAATTATATGAGCCGACAAACACTTCATAGAGATTCAGGAACATATTATCAGATTGGTGTGGCATGAACATAGTTTATCAGATGAGTAAAAATTCAAACATAAAACAATGTTGGCATCAATGATAACAAAGAGAACAAACTAGAGGTCTCCTTCTTCATTCTTCAAATAGATAGAGGTGTGTGTTTATGTGTGTGTATGAGAGAAAGGGAGAGCAAATGGTGAGATAGAGAAAAGAGAAATTGAGAAAGAAAGAGGGGGAGGGAGGCAGGGACAAAAGGGATAGAGACTGAGAGGAGAGACAGAAAGAAGGGGGGGGGAGTGAGGTGGAGAGAGGGAGGGAGAGAAGAGATAGAGAGAAGTAGAGAGGGAAGGAGGGAGGGAGGGAGAGTTATGGAGGGATATAGAGGTGTGTGTGAGAGAGATAGAGAGAGAGTATGGTGAGATAGAGAGGAGAGAGTAGAGAGGAGAGGGAGATATATAGATATAGATAGAGATTAGAGAGATAGAGAGGAGAGTGAGAGAGAAAGAGGGGGACTAGAGTGAGAGAGAGAGAGGGGGGTAGGTAGACGGAGGGAGAGGAGAGATAAAGAGTAGAGAGGGAAAGAGGTAGGGAGGGAGACATAGGTGAGATACAAAGTGATGGAGGGAGAGGTAGGTAAAGAGAGGGAGAGGGAAGATAAAGATAAGTAGAGAGGGAAGATGTAAAGAGAGGGAAGATGTAGAGAGAGAGAGAGAGAAGAGATAAAGAGAAGTAGAGAGGGGAGGGAGGCAGGGAGAGGTAGGAAGGATATAGAGGGGTGTTTGAGAGAGAGAGGGGGGGAGAGGAAAGGAGAGAGAGAGGGAGGGAGAGGACAGATAAAGAGTAGAGATGGAAGGAGAGAGAGAGAGAGAGAGATTATACAACTTGCTGACTACTGAAATTTGACCTCCTGATTACTGAAATTTGACATGTTGATTACTAAAATTTGATTGTATGAAAAATTATAAGATCCTCCAAAAACTAGAATTTGCATTATAACTCCAAGAGATCTAAAACCACTCTCAAACATCCTAAAACTATATACATGAAATATAATTTAAAGTATAAGAAATTAAATGTCCATATGTAAATTTCAGCTTATACTTAAATGTTTATTACATGTATATAGTCCTCCTGGTAGAGAAAGAGAAAAAGAAAGAGTTCACAAAAATGTATTGCAAAAATTCATGCTTCACATTTGGTGAGCACCAAATTTGGTGCTAGCTAAATGGAGCACTTCATTTGGTGAGTGCCAAATTTGGTGCTCGTCAAATGAAAGTGCTAAAATTATTTTAATTTCAAAATACCAAGTCTTAGGTTCGGTCATCTGAGCCATTTGGTGAGCACCAAATTTAGCACTCGCCAAATGGTCATTTTGGGTAAAATAACAAAAGTGGCATCTTTTTTGTCTCACTGACTGGTGCACATACCCTGAGAAGGAACAAGAGAAGAGATTAGATTCCCATGTCTTCTTGCCTTGATTGATTTAAATAAGGTCACATTTTATTACCCTTTTTGATGCCACTCTACCCATGCCTTCTACTTCCAATAAATATCCTCATGCAATTCCCATTCTTCTATATCCTTAAGGCAATCATTTCTTCTTTTAAGGAATCTTTAGTAAAACCAAAGTCTCTAACCTATCAAGTGATCTCATCCAGATGAGTCTAAGAATCCAACTTAACTAAAAATATATTACCAAAACTCTACCTATTCCACTTCTTGAGTTGCTTCTTAACAAATTATAATTTCTTGAAAAATGAGCACACTATTATGACATAGGAAAGTCTTCCTTCACTCCAACAATCAATCACCAAATCCTATAGCTGAGGATCTTGCAACCACATAAGTTAAAACTTAAAGTATGGATTCTTGGTCACCCCTACCAAAGAATCTAAGAGTTTGATAGGATATTGATTAGAGCCCCTTCACTCTAATATCTCAAAGTTGGTTTCCCATTTACTACCTATTCAAAAGTAAGACACCAAAAATATGTCAAGTCTCTCTGAGACAGAATCTATTCCACATCACCTATTACTCTAGGTATATAAACCATTACTAGGCTTTATGTCCACCAGATTTAAAAAGGAGATATTATCAATAAGAAGATAAGAGGAAGGCACCAACCTTTCCACTCCTCCCCTATTTTCCTCCAAACTAATAATTGCATTAAAGTCTCCCACCTATATCCATAGGTAGAAAGGAACTAAAGACCGAATATATCTAATATGAAACCAAAGATGATATTTTCAAATATTATCAATTGGGGCATAGATATTGGAAAAGAGAACAATATCTCTAGACTCCAAATTGGAAGAAACCACGAAGATAGGAAATTTGCTAGAGATCCACCATAAAGGAGTAATATTCCTTGGGTTCCATATACAAGCTACCCCACCTATATCACCTTGATCACTAATACTCTAACATTGGCTTCACCACCAAAGTTTGGAAGCCATGTTGCTCATGCTCTCCACTGATAGCTTAGTTTCCCGAATGAAGAAAATATCTGACAAATGAGTTTTAGCCAAATCTCAAATAACTTTTTGTCTAGGGCCACTGATCAATCCCCTTACATTCCAAGAAAGAATAATCATCTTTGAGAGTTGGAGAAATGGGAATCAATTTTTTTAACCGGCCATGATTCTACTAATGTCTCACCCATTAATTTAATTTATCTTGTTCTTTCTTCCACCCCACTTTAATATGTTTATCTGGGGCTCCCTTCTGAGATTCCTTTTCTAAAGGCATAATATAGGAGAGGCTCTATTTCCTTTCATTGAATCTAAATACACCTTCCCTAGAGCAGGATTTGGCTCAACCAAGGCTAATTCATTATTCTTCTCAAAAGTTTTTTGTTATTACCCACACATCAGATTTTGTTGGGCCAAGATCAATGTCCATTTGAGCATCTAGCAATCTATCATCTTGAGTATCTTGGTTATCAACCTCTCTAGTTACCACCTAATCCTCCAAATTATTATTCTTTCCAAGATTTACACCACCTAGGCTTATCTTTTGATCTAAATTATCTAACACAACAAATCGATTGAAAACTCCCTCCTCTTGTCTGTCTTTAAGAGCAATTTTCAGCCCTCTACCCTTATTGTGAGACTTTACCGGTATAAATCCATCCTTATCAACTTCATCCACTAAAATTGGAGCCTTTCCTTTGTCCATCTTACCAGGTTGACAAGGATGAACATTTATAGGAGCCCTTGTAGAGCTAAGCCTTAGACACCTCTTTAAGTGCAAGTACTCATGATAAATATGACATTGAAAAGGAAACACTTCATAGTCCAATTGTTGAACCCATGAAGAGGAAATAAGATAAATTTCCATAGATTATAGTAAAGGAAAGTATTTAAATCAATAATTTCAATGCAAATACAGGCATAAGTAATTACCTTTTTAATATGTAGCATTTTTTGTGAAGGGTCATTGACTTTCCTAGCAACAACACAATCATATGAAGCATATCATTCCTCCAAAATTCTAATGGGAACCAAGTGAGTCTCACCCATACTGAAACACAAGTCAAAAGCTCCTCCACATGGTTGAAGCCAACATTCTAAGGTTTTAAAAATAGTCCAACTTGATTATAAAAGTAAGGCCCACCTCGAAGTCCTTATGACAATCAACTAAGCAATTGAATACCTCTATAAAATAATTATTGGCCATCATCATAATCTCCATCTCACCCTTAGGGTTCCACATCCATCATACTCAAGATTCCAAAAAGAGAAGAGAGACCCTAATCCCCATGAATTTTCAAATTAAAGCATGATTCATCAAGTAGTTGTTGTCTTCCTCAACTAAGTCATGTCGGACCACCAACATCAACCTATCTTGGCTTCTCTTTAGGGAGCGATTTACCTTCAAGATATAAGGATCCCTATTAAAATATGGGCCCTCCCCACCTGAGGATTGTAATGTCCAAATTTTTTGCAATAAAATACAGCTAATGGAAAAACATAAATTTCAAATTTTGATTACAACACATGACTAACTCACCAAAATTTGTTTCCAAGCACACAATTCATAAAAATTATAAAAAAAATTGGGGAAACATGGAATCCACATCACCAAGGTAGGATTGATTATCTCTACAACTCATCATTCATCAAAACTTAATTCAAGTCACAAGCTATGTCAATATAATGTAACAATTTTCACTCAAGTAAGGAAAAAGGGAAAACCCTAGGGCCTAGACCTAATTCCTCAGGGGCTCATCTCTAATGGCCTTGCCTATGTATATATTTCATAGAGGAACCTTAGTTCAACAACTTGAGTTCACCCAACTCATATTTGATTGACCAGCAATCACACATAACACCCAAGTTTAAATCACCAATAGCTCACAATGGTAGTAAATATAATAAAAAGTCTACAACAATAAAACTACAGGGGCTCCTTTTTACTATAAGGAGTAATGGTTAACAATCTCGATTACAACACCCCTCAAGTGCCACTTGCCAAAATAGATAATCAAGAATGATCTAGGATGAAGTTAATCATATCATATCATGAATAGATGATTATAATTGCAGTTGTGGTTTCAATCCCACAATACAAAGGAAACCATATTACATGGATAAGATTATGGGGTGAAAGGGTAGTAAGACAATCCACAAATTCAATCTTCAAGAAAATTCAACCATCAAACACTTGGTTGACTAACACAAGGGATATAACACTTAGGTTCAAGACCGCTCTACAAAAATTCCTCTTATGCCTTTAATCCTTTAATTATAGAATATAAGAGTGGGTACACAACCCTTTCTAGGGTCCTCTTACCCCAGACAGTTTCACCATCGGCTGTCACCCACTTAGGTGAAGTCGAAGATCTGAAACCTTAATACAAATAGGTATAGTTTTAAAGGATAGTTTATTCATAAAAAAAACACATCACACTTACACAACAATTTAATGTTTGTACTTAATATCTGCTTCACTTCATGGCTGCAATTCTAGTTAAGTGAAATGTTCAATGACCAACTCTAACCACAAGATAAATAACAATAGTGATATAACTCAAGAATCAAACTTTCTCCCAACCCTACCTTATTGGCATCATCAAGCCTCGTGATCTCTAGCCAAACCCCTGAGCAAGAAATCTTTTAGCCCTATGATGATGAAACAAGGTTTTCCATTTAGATAATATAACATGGTAAATTTTAAAACAATATTAATCTAAATGACTTTCAAACAGTGTCATGAGTATGAGACTTAATTTTTTTACTGAATCGAGTATTTCAACACCCACTATTCTTGTCAGTTATCATGTATCAAACATATATATAAATTATTTTTATTGAGTGCTTAAAGACCAAGAGGGATGTAGAAGCCCATTCTTTATTCATTCAAGGATAACACTAAAAATGCCATACAATGGCTTATGAACAAGGGTTTAGCTGAAGACCAATGAAATGGTCGATGGAAGTCAAAACTCTATACATAGTCCCATAAAACACATAGATACAACCTAGGTACAACAAAAACTACCGACTATTATCCCCATTAAAAAAATATGCAAAAAATATAGCCAACGCCCCCAACACACACGATAGGGTCCAGCAAGCAAATGCATATAAAAACATGAAATACCAGATAGGCATGCTTAAAACTAGCTAAAGGTAGACTCCCATACCTGCATAAATATTTTCCAAGGGCCTAAGCTAGTGTTTGAGCTTTTTCTTCTGCTCCACCCTTCTTTGTCCTCCCCGAAAACACAACTGAAGAACTTTCCTCATACCATAAACTTGTAATGGTAGTCTCATTTTGTGCCTGTCCAACTCTACCACTTGGAGAGATTCCCATCCTAATCACTCCTCTTTTCTTCATCGACCAGATCCTCCCCTCCTCGAGTCGTGCACACCTAACCAAATTCCTTCCACCTGTAATTTTTGGCGTCCCCAAATCTAGGGTCTTGTTTTACATTAAATACTATCATTTCTTGCTTGATCACCTCTCGCCTGCATAGTCATCCTTTTGCATTAATCCTCGTGCCCATCGTCTTCATTCCTTTCCAAGAATGATGTCTAGAGCTGGCATATCAGTTCCCATTCCCATGCTTCATTCACCTAACCGTTGACACAATCTTTCCTTTGAATGAAAACCATTGATCTTGAAATTTGTGCCATGGTCAAGCACACCTCAATTACGTGACTTACTTTAAAACTCCACTATCTAATTTTACATGCTTTAATTTTGTCCATAGATCTCTATTGATTCACAACAATGATGTGAATCAAGTGAAGCAACCAATTATTTCCATGTGTCACTATCCCACATACTCACATTGGTCAACCCAAGTCAATGTAAGAATTCACATAATGGAAGGATTACTCCTTCATTCATGTTTTTCGGGGGTTGGGGGTCGTTACTCCCCCTTACCTCATACATGACATGCATGGAGAGACCTTAGAAGCAAGCTTGAACACCTAACTTTGACTCTCCTTACACCTATCAAGGTTCAGCCTTTGACCTAACCCTCTACCATCTACCTTATGGCTGACATGCTTTGAAGGCCTCAAGAAGCAAGATCGAACCATGATGTATAATCCTCTTTATACCTATCAGAGTTCGGCCACCGGCCTTACCCTTTACTATTTTCCCTCCTTTACACCATAGAAAACCAACACTCTAACCTATGAAACACCAAAGTGCAAGACTCCAAATAATGCTTTAAGTTGTCGATGGTCACCAATTCCTCTTACCTCACCCTTGAAGTGCATAGTCGAGCTTAACAAGTAGGTTCGAACACACATGTCTGATGCTCTTTGCACCTATCGGGGTTCGGCCATCGGCCTTACCCCTTACCATTCATCCTTCCTTTACTCCATTGCAACCTTCCCACAAACCTCTAAAACATGCATGAGTTTTTCAAATGATAGGGTTTTCTCTTCCACCTTATCTCATTCATGCCCTTGTGTTAAGGTGTAAGCCAATCCTACTAACCCATGATGTCCAGTCAATCCTTTGCGAGCATTGAAAAACTTAACTCTTTTGGATGTCAACCTTCGAGCTTCCTCCTTACCAACTACTTGACAATATATTAAGGCATAAGCCTCCAAGCTGACCCGCAAACATCAAAAACATCTCGGATATCAAGATTTGGGGTTTCTTCTTATTGCATACTTATCAAAACAGTTAAGTTATAAACCTAAAGGCCAAAAACGCAACACTGAAGCCATTTCAAGTGTCACGGTTCAAGATTACATCATACTCCTTCCTTTATTTCATGTTAGGGCATAATCATTTTTACCAAACTACGACACCCAAACACTTCACTTGCAACTCCAACCCCTTCGAGTGTCGGGCTTCGGGATTTCTTCGCACTGATTGCTTGCCTTGCCAAACCATTAAGGCATAAACCACAAGGTCGACCCACGATGCCAAAACTTTTTTGGGGGTCGAGGTTCTTCCATACCTCTTTCATCACTTAGCACTTTTGGTAAGTCAAGGTGTAAGCCTTATTGTCAAAGTCCAATGTCTAAATCCTTTTTAGACTTAGCACACCCTTCCTTTTCTTGAGGGATTCAGTATGAGGCATGGTTGAAGCCTGATGTCTGACGCCCTTTCGAACTTGACTCCAACTTACTTCGTACTTAAAATTATGTTAAGGCATAATCCTTAGGGTCGATCTCTAATGCTTGATAGGAAACTTAACCTCACTGTCCCTAACCATTTTGGACTTAACTCAAACCTTCTTCGTACTTTGAGGCATTCGATATAAGGTATGACCGAAGCCCGAAGACCGATACCTTCAGTAGAGAGTAAGCCTCAAGCCCGAAGTGCGAAGCCCAGTCGGACTTAGCTGAAAAATGACTAACTCTTTCCTCTTTAGCAAACAATATAGGTAAGCCTGAGGTCCGAAGTCCAAACTTTTGGAACTCTCCAAGGCTTGTTGTAATGACACCCTAAGGACAATGAATCCTTCTTCCTAACAACCCTATGAAGTCCTTTTGGCCTCAAACAACATCTCTTCATCCGATATCACTTAGATCTCCCACTGACCTCGATGAGGTGCCTTTGTTGACCATAATCAACTCATTTCTAGTAGCCTCTTATTTGACATCCAAAAGATGCCCTTGTGACAACAATGACAATCATATTATCAACAAATTAATCTAACTATAGTTGGTTTCAGTTATCATATTAACTCTTTATTAGCATCTCCTAACTATCAGTATGGTATGATGTTCTAATCTAAGAGCATATCATAATTCCATTATAAGGCACAACCCAAAATTAGAGAAGACTCTAAGACTCTTCATCTATCCTTATTTACTTATTATCTTAATCTCCCTAAGTTAAGTAGTACCATAGGGATCAAATATGCACCTACTATATTTACTAAAACCTCTAAGGCTCCTTTAGTGACTTTAGTCATAATACTTGATATGAGGAACCTCAAGTGAATACTATCTAGGAGATATTCCAAAATCAACATGAGTCAAATGACAAGAAAGGAGCTTTATTACTAGGGAACCTTAGCAACATAGTATATCATCACAAAGTACAATATCTATCCCTATAGATTTAGTCTCATACCTTAATAGAAGCATTCACATAAGAATTTAACTAATATTCTCTTAGAATAAAATGACTAAAAGTACGGTGGCACTCAAACACATGTGGGTCCTATATCATCTAAATGATGCACCCTTAATCCACACAGCAACGTAGTATAAGTTTAGAATAAAAAGGTTGACACTGATATAAAGGGAGGGGCCTTACATCCTCCCCCCCCCCTTGTATAGACTTCCTCTTGGAAGTATTTCAAGGTTGGAACTTAATAGCATTATAGTAACACTCAATAAATGGATTAGCCATGCTAATGATCCTATTTCTATGATAAAGGCAATCAAAACATTAAATTAGGAAAATGCATTTTTGTTTCGTATTGGACCAAAGAAAGATTTACACAAATTCACATAGCAACTCTGTACAATAGCATAAATCATAGAATAGTAGTCACAGTGATCAACAATTGCTCAAAAAATGAGCCAGAAAGAAGCCTATGAAGTGTAGACACTGACAACTAATCATAGCAACTATACAAGGTATCAAAATAGACAATAACTATTACATAGGAGTGACAACAAGAGCAGATCGAAAAGAAAATACACAGGAGACATCTCTTTCATGCATAAGAAGACATACATAAGAGACCTCTCTTTCATGAATTTAACATCTAACATTTAGAATAAATTCTTTCACAATGAAACATTTGACCCATATATTCTCAATATATATACAACAATTACAAGGTTAGCCACTATCCACGTAGCCATAAATTACTACCTGTGTAACCATCTTTAACTGAATTACAACAGTATATCCACAAATACACATATTTTAATATATCTCAAAATTTTCACATGAGCAGTATCCATGTTGTTAGAAAATGTCTTATCACAAATGTTCAGTCATATCTCAAGAGTTATCAGCTTCACATTTTTGTCCAAATATGTTCTTAAGAGAAAAATTTACCTTATAATTATGGTACTCATACCATATCTCAATCATGGCCCTCATACCATGTCCCAAGGAATATTAACTTGCATCATTTGTTACTTTCGCACATAGTTCACAGGTATGCCACATCACATTTACTTACAGTTTCACATGTACACAAAACAATAGAAATGATGCTCTTCCCAATTAGGTGTGCTTGTCCTCATACAAAGGATGTTCTTCCCAATGGGTGTGTATGTCCTCATACAAAGGATGCTCTTCCCAAATGGGTGCACATTTCCTCATACAATCACATAATTTACAACATAAGGCTCACACAATGAGGTTTACAAGGATTGATATTCATGGATACCATAGCAAATTAGGAAAGATGGTCTTGAGGCCCTTTCATACAAATAAGAACAATCATAGAATGAGGGGAAGAATGGATTAATGATTGTCCCATATCGGTCCCATTTACAACCCCCTTTCAAAAATAATTCCCTAGCGCATCTACTTCCCTATACGACCTGTCAGGGAACCCCTTGAGATATGGGAGTTTACAAATTTCACATTACACTACACATGCTAGCAATTTGCAAACAAGGAGAAAGCCTCAAACTGAGTAGCATAAGATCATAAACCAAAGTGTCAATAAAGCTCCCAAAGAGGAAACTATAAATTCAAGAGAGAAAGAAAATAAAGATCAATCGTAGCTACATTGCAACATTCGATCATATTCAAAGAAAAAATTAAACAAGTCCTTGAGGCAAATCAAACCATAACAACCTTCAAATGGCTAAATAGCCCAATTAAATAAATGTAAAATTTTATATTGTTGGCACATAATAAAATAAAACAACAATCGAGAATTACGAATAATTCATATTTCAACAATAAAATTTGCACATCATGAGCTCCATGGACTTGCTAAGATTTAAATACAAATGCACCTATGTACCCTCCTGTAGGACTTGTAATTGTTTAAGATGAATAGGATTAGGAAAATTAAATGTGTTAATTGTATGTTCCATTCATATTGGTTAGCATGTTATGGTGAACTATCCTTATGAAGACCAAGTCATTCTGTAATGAAAATAGAAATGAAAACAAAGTAAATGGCTAGAAAAATATTAGTGTGTTTAATGGATATTATTATTATAAAATCCATCCTCATGTTATCTTAGAACCCTAAACCTGATGGAGATGAAAGATGATTCTTAAGGCATGTGACTATTGTGTAGACAATACAACTTTACTAAAGTAAACATCATTTAACCTCATAATGCAAGTGAAGAACTAAGTGTAAAACACTATAATTCTTATTTCGAAATCTGTGTGTCTATGTTTCTTGGGGTGATTTGAAAATGCAACTTTATTGTGTGAAGAGAAATGAAGTGCTTCTTAGTAGTGCATATTTCCTTGAAATCAATTAAATGCATGTTTTGTGTTAGCTATCTTTTAGACTCAAAAGAATATGTTTGCTTGGGTAAAAGATCTTGGTCCCAAAATTACATTCTTACCTTAGGAGGTATGCATGAATTTGAGTATGGAATAAATTAGCATTAAGATAAAAGGGAATAGTGGAACCATGTGCATAGTAAATAAATAATAATGGTGGTGAGGGAATGAATGCCTTAGTAAACCTTGCATTGTTAAACTTTGAATCCAAGTTTCCTCTTGCATTGCATGGTATGTCAGGAGTGTAGAATGGCATGCTCGTTATATGAGCAATATATTGATGAGACTTAAGGTTCCCAATTGAATTATTATTTACAAAAAAGCCATATAAAAGTTAACTCATTAGAGATGCAAATGTTAAGTGTGTGGTTAAGTGAATTTTGAATGAAAAGAATGTTGTGTTGGTTTTTCTAATAAACTGGACTATGCTTTCCTCATCATTTATGAGTATTGGGTAGCCTTGTTTGAGAAGATGTTTTATAATGGTTGTGTATGCTAATGATAGAATGGAATATTTTGTAGTTTAATTATGGGTAAGAAAATGGTTTGTTTCTTTAAAAGATAAAACTTGGAAATGAAGTTATTTTGTATTCTTTGTGGATGTGAATACCCCATAATGGTTTTTTTGTTGTGTACTAAGGTAATTTTTGTGGATATACCAAGTTGTAAAAGCATGTGTATGTTGTGCATCTTGACACATATGGAATGGAATGATAAAATTCTTGATAGTTAATGTGATTTGACATGTGGAAACCAGTAAATGTGTTGTGCCCCAAGCGTGAGACATAGGGTATCTGACTTGGGATAAGGATGGTGGACATCTAGTACGATCCCCTATGTGTACCCTTTGTGATGGCCTTTATGTAAGCTAGCTAGTTGTGAGTTTATGTAAATGTGTTAAGTGTGTAAGTGTCTTTATTAAATGAAATGTGGTGTATTCCTTTGTGTTAATCTTATTTGTATGTTAAATGTGTACCCCTAGTGTATGGTTCCCTCATTATGGGAGTGAGATACTAGCTAGTGTAAATAGGGGTTGAGAGGCACATGTTCACCCACCGAGAAATTACGAGCTTAGTGTGATTTCCCTAATCCTGATAAAGGATCTATGTCGATTCATTGTAATCCTCCCATGGACGTTGATCGTGGCCTACTCCCCCACATATGAGAGCCACACTTGTTGGTTCATAGTGCAAACCTAATCCTTGATCTTTATAACCCATGGGTAAAGGATGGAATTACATGGACCACCAATTATTTATTCAATAAATTGATAGCACTAGCAAGCTTTGACAAAGAATGCTCATTCCCAAATAAAACTTCACAAAAAGACAATTTGGTTTAAATTTTCCCCTCCAACTAAATTCATCCCATCACCAATGAGAAAATACCCTCCCTACATCCCCTAGCTAGGGCCTTACAAACATAGAACAAGCTGAAAAAACCTCCCAAAAAACACCAAAGTTTGCACACAAAGATGAAAATAACCCCCTTCTCCCCTTAGAAATTGCAAAAAACCCTATATACACCTACTGGACACCAAGATGAAGAAAGAATTACACACCTGCCAAAGAAATTCATGGCTAGGACTATAACCCTAGCACATGTGGTGCCTTCATGCCTTGCACCCCATCCCCTCAATATTCCACAACTTCTGTTCATAGGCCATTTAGTCTTTAAATGGGATTTACCATTTTTTGTAAAAATATTCTCTTGATTTTCTTCATAGGCTTGGCATGCTTGATTTCAAACCTACCCCCACTCCATTCCAATCAAGTATTATATTGGCTTCTAGTTGTACCACTCCTATAGTTGATGCCACATTGTATAGGTAATTTGTTGCTAGTATTTTGTACTTGAAAAATTCTTATCCTTTTATTTCATTTGCAATTGGACTTGTCTCTTATTTCTCTAATGATATACATGAGAATCATTGAAGGATTCTAAACATATTTCAAGATATACTCAGGACATCACATATTTTGGTATTCACTATGCATCAAGAGATTCTCAAGTTGTTAGCTTCATTAACTTTGATGGGTGATGTTGATGAAAATTTTCTACTTCTAGTTTTCTCTTTTTTATTGGTTCTATCCCCATTAAATGGTCTTGCAAGAAGAAATATACTATTGCATTATAATCTATAGAGACAAAGTATCAAGGTGCAATTCTCAATAGCTAGGAGGTTTTTTGGCTTCAACAACTGATGATTGAGTTTGGGTTTCCTCCTAATAGTCCTACAACTATCTAGTGTGATAATCAAAGTGTCATTAATATTGTTCACAACCTAATGGAACATCAATGGACTAACAATATTAAGATCCACATGCACTTCATTTAGTAGCTCATCCAAGATGCTCTTCTTAGGTTAGCGTATTTTCCTATAGAGGAGTGGGTTGTTGACATCTTCCCTAAGCATTTGGAATCACCTCAATATATTTATTTGTGATTGATTCTTAGGGTGAATAAATTTTTTACTTGGGGGTCTACTTGATTCGTTCCAAGTTCACTAGTACAAATTTTATTTTCATGTCTTTTCTCTCTTTTAGAGAAGAGTTTTCTTTCATAGAGTTTTCTCCTTTCCTCCATTTCTAAATAATATTTTGTACATGGATACATCATTAGGCCTTATTTTTTAGACCTATCATTACTTTTTGTGCATTATTTTGTACCTCTGGTTGTACTTAAGGGGCATTGGTGTGAATAGGATATATTATCTAGCTATTTTTACTTTAGGACCTATTCATACTTAGTTACTTAAGCTTACATATACAATTTAATTTTTGTGTCTCATATCATATTATTAATAAATTTGTCATGGTCTTAGATAGCTTTAGATTTTTATCTTTGCCTATATAGAAATGTCATCCTATTAATTGTAATCACAATATATTCATTATTTTCTAGCACTAAAATAATTAATTATATTTCATCTCTCATGGAAGGTTTTTGGTATTATTGGTTAGATTGTTGTACCTATGAATTATTTCATAACTCTAATAGTTCCCTCGTAGTAGCATTCTCTTTTCTTATCCACATGTTTCATCCTTCTAATTCAAAACAATCTTCACATCATGTGGATGGACCTTAAACAAAATCTCCCAAAAATAATATTTTACATGTGCATAGTCCTCAGAATTAAATTTCCAAAAAATATTTAATATAAAATATTTTTGTCATATTTTTTATTTATATTATAAAAAATATAGATCTATTATAAAAAATTAAGACCTCCAGGAGAAATAACAAACTAAGTGAAAAAAAAAATCAAAATATTGCACTATACTTGGATTAATGTTCTTATTTAAACAAAAAATAATTTTTTTTATCAAAAGAAAAAGAGAAAAGTGTTATTGGTAAAATGCAAGTCTAAATTTTTGTTAGTAAAATTAGAAATTAATAATAAATAAAATATTCAATAACAAATTATCAAAAATATATTGGAGTTAAAAATCTAATCTTAAGACATTCTAGAAATATTTCATTTATAGTAAATATTACATGTGATAAAATATCAATAAGTATAAAATAATATAAAAATTTATAAAATTGATGAAAAATAGCCAAAAGTGATAGAAATATTTTTTTAATTTTTTTAAATTATAAATTGAATCTTTGAAAAAAATTGACACAAATCATTAATTTACATCATCTTTAAAGTAATAACTTGTTCAATATAATTGATAGAAAGTGTTGAATACTAAAATATATTGATATTTATGACCCATTAAGGTTGAAAAGTGGGATGTACATTATTGTGCTTTCACCGTATGAAGACATCAACATGCACATGTTTTTAATATATTGAACCATATAAAGATTTAATTGTGCATTTCTTTGAAAAATATAATTTTTAATATATTATAAAATATGTATAATACACATTATATTTCTTAATATACCTAATACTATGTTGGTTCAATTGAAGGTATGTTTCAATGAATATTTTTATCAAACTCATTCAATACATGAATGGTACGATGTGGTCCACTATGATGGTATAAGGTTAAATAGAAGGTCCTACAATCAAACATACTTTGAAGCCCCTAGGATAAGGAAAGTATTGATTTGATAGCTATGAACCAGGAGCTACATGGTCTCCCTACATTCAATAACTCTGATTTAAAAGTGATGGAGGTTTTAACAATCTAGTGTCTATGATGAAGTCATTTGTTACTAGATGTTGTGTGACTTAGTATGTAATTTTGTACTACAATACTCATTTGGATTAAGGGAGAGGGGCCAACAATTGGTGGGATCTTATTGTTGGCATAGTTTCCTATGGTTATAGGATTTAGTCTTGAAACATATTTATATTTTATATTGTCAATAATTATTCCACATGTAAATCAAAAAAATATCCAAATGTTTGTCAAGATGGACCCTTCCATGATTGCATGAGAACTTATGAATATCATAAGAGCATTCATTACCAAGTGTAACATTTTTTTTTACTTTATGCAAAATATCATAGCTATCCAAAAAAAGTGTCATTTATAAAATAAGGTTTTAATATTAAAAAGCCTTATTGTTTTATGGATAAATATTGTTCTTATTTGTAAAATCGCTAGTATTTCAATACACACACAAACACACACATTGGAGTACTACATATATGTTTTTTTCTGTGACAAATATAGAAGCACACACACACATTGGAGTACTACATATATGTTTTTTCTGTGACAAATATAAAAGATTACTATAATAAATACCTCATATTTTAATATGAAATGTGAAAAGTTGTTAAAAGATTTACAATTATTTAAAGTTGAATATAAGTTGTATTTTAAACACAAATGTGTTATTTATATAACAATAAAGAGTATTTGTGTTCAACTATTGGGTCATTTGTGTTGGATATAAAGGTTAGAGATAACAAGACTTATGGTTACCAAAAGGTATTGAGATCATTTAGGTTGCATATAAGTTATATTTTAATTAAGGATATGATGTTTTAATAACAACAAATATTTTTGTTCAACTACTAGGGATTCCATGATAATATTTTAGTCATTTATTCAAAAAATTATTTGAAGGACAACTCTCAAATTAGATGTATTGATGTGACAATTTGCATGATGAATCACATCTCCAAACCTTAGTTGTAGATAGATAAGATTTCATATAAAAAAAATAAAAAGGTCTTATGAAATTCTATTTAATTGTTACATGGTCACAAACTTAGCCTACATAACTATTGTACCCTATCCTCTATAGGATTCGAGAGACTGCAAGCTTTTAACTATGACATGTCTTCCAAGGACTAGCAATTAGGGATTCAAATCATGGTGGTGTATTCAATCACCTAACAAAGTTGTAGAGTTAGGATTAACTAATTTAGAGCAATAGAATGCCAATGTGATGTAGTAGGAAAAGATTTTTTCACTTTATAGAAATTGACCCATCATTTGGTTGTTGATAGAGCCTAATGTAAGATGGTAGTAAAATTTGAAGAAAAGAATACATACAACAAACACAAATAGAAGTCATCTATGAGTTATTTAGGTTAGATTTTTGCGAATGACTTTGTTAACTATTGGTCACCATGTTTATCTATTGCTTAAATTTTGATAAATTAATAGAATTTTGATTTTATAAATTATTTATAATTTTGAATAAGGTAAAAATGTATGCTATTATTGAAAGATCAAAGAAAACAAAAGAATATTAAGAATCACAACTTCATAATTCACGACATATATCACATGGGCACAAAAACAACACTAAAAGATCCAAAAATCACAATTTAAAAATTCACATTAAATGTCACTTTAAAATTTAAAATTTAAAATTTGAACTTGGATCTCCACAATAAAAATTCAATATTTTAATCAATTGAACTCATCCCCTTAAACTATGTACCGATTTACAAAATATAAACACTTTTTAAAAGTTTATAATAATAAATCTTATCCTGCATAAAGATGTACAAATGTTAACTATGATTAAGATAAAACAAGATTAGAGTCACCCCACATAAATCTGACAAAATAAACCATTTGATCAAATATAGGTCATAAACTCCTACTCTCATAAGTTATAAGTCTAACACCCTTCTCAATATATTCAACCACACGCTATGATTTTCTCCACCCTTCGTATTTCTCTGCATTGCATCATCTAATTCATCAAAAATTAAATTTAAAAAATAACATATTTTCAAAAAAATAAATCATAATGGCAAATGCATTCTTTTTGGGTGAGGGCATGAGATATGTATACCTATGTGCTTGTTTTAAATATTTTAATATATAATTTGTTTATAAATTATTTAAAATCAAAAGTATTTAGTTTTTACAGTTCATGATAATCAAGTGTCAATTATTTCTAGATTGAAACTGTATCAATTTTTATATCAACGTTTAAGATCATACTCCATGATCCATCATCAGAGTGATATGCAAGCAATTTCATTTTGTTGATCCAAACATCCACCGAAACACACCATATGCACTTTTTAATCAATATTAATTAGAACTTGGAAAAATAATCCATGCTAATGGTATATTGACCAAATTACTAGAATTTTATTTTTGTACATTATTTAAAATTTTGAATAAGACAAGAATTGATGCTAATAAAAAAATAAGAAATTTTAAAAAAATAGCATATAAAATAATTTTTTTGTTTTTCAACTTATTTATTTATAGGCACATATAAATAGTCCTGTTTAGTGAAGCACTGTATATTTATTTATTTATTTTAAATTATTTGATGCAAGGCTTGGTCAATAGAAGGTCGATATTAGTATTTATATGTGCTTATCAGTTATCCAATAACACCGATAATTGCTTTTACTAGTTTAATCTTTCAACTGTATGTAACCAGTTTTGATCGATATGATAATGGAAGAGTTTATTGTCAAATTGAATTAACAGAAGACCACATTACTTCAAAAAGAAAAAAGACAAAAAAAATCATGAACATTAAAAAGTCCTTTATTCTTCTATCCTACCCTATTCTAAATATTTCCTTCAACATATTTTCTTTTCCAATAAATCATTGGGTAATCAACTAAGATGTTTTTATCCACAGACAAATTATGTTGCATGGTATATCACCCAGATATACTCACAGCTCAAAATCAGCAGCAGAAAGTATAGAAAATCTCAAATGTATCACCCCTTCAAATTATTTTGGAGACACCGAAGGAGAAATCACTATTTAAGATTATAGACAAAAATAAAATGTCTTTATCTTAGAACGATCAATTTGGTTAGAAGGCCTCATTTTGAATTGAAAATAACCATCCATGCCAATCCTACATAGGAACTTCAAAATGTTACTATGCATGTTGGGCCAAATACTCTTAATCCAAACTATCAGTTATCCTAGGAAATGATTGCAGCTATTATAATTAGCCACAAGCTAAGTTGGGAACATTATTTATCTATCGATCTGCTTTGCAATAGTACTAACACTGACTAGAATCTACAGCATCATTTCCAACTAAGAGCATTATGAGGCCTTTCAAAAAGGAAGATATATTTGAAGAAATTGATGCATGTAAAGAAAATTTTGATCCTGTTCCTGTCACACTAGAAGTCTCTTTTTCTAACAATTGTTAATAATGAAGCCATGGGTTTTACTTTTAGAGTCCATAAGCAATTGTATGCTCTTCTTTTGCGCTTTAAGTGGTCTACAGAATCAAAAAATTGCTTATCAGCTGTAAAATATTAGAAGCCATAACCATTCGGCCATCAACCTCCACCATTGTTTTGCCCATTCCGCTAGCTGTGACCTCTGAATCTGTTAGGAGACAGGAGTGATTTATTACTGGCAAAGTTCTGTAAACAAATACGCTTCATAATTTGCAGGGACATCAGCTAAAGCTGGTCTCTATCTTACTGTTGTTGCTCCAAAGGCAAGTCTTGCGACTCAGATGGTTGGAACAATGGGTGTGCCTCTGTCAGTGTCTACCATACTGGATCAAGTCACATCAGATAGATTGGGTCCTGGGAAAATGGAGCTTGGCCTCAAAATAGATGCACCTCTGTTTCAAGTACTGGCACTTGCTTTCTAAGCTAATGAGCTAAGGCAAAATCATCTACATCTGGAGCATGGCGAACCTAGAGTTGTAGCTAATTTAAAACCAGTTGATGTCATTGTTTCTCATGTTCTTAAAACAGATTTTGACCAATGAACCACAGTACATTCCAACAAAGCATTGAAGTAAGGTTGCATTATTGGTGAATGGACTGGGTGCCACACCTTTTATGGAAATAATGATTGTAGCTAGAAAGTCAGTTGCTGATCACAACTAGACCAGGGCTTTGCTGTGCAACAGGTTTAGACAGGTTTCTTTATGACTTCTTTTGATATGGCAGGTTTTTCCTTATCTGTTATTAAGGTTGATTCAACAATTCTTCCATGCCTAGATGCTTACACAAAGGCACCTTCCTGGCCTGTTGGAGTTCATGGACCTCACCTATCAATAACAATACATGTTCCTATGCCTACTCATCCTATGGAAGCAAATAAGGCTCCTTATCAGCCATAACATCGGACTGTGCAAGGTAAAGTTTTTGAAATTTTTATCACGGCTAGTGTTCAGGAGCTAATTCAGCTTAAGGACACTTTAAATGAGTGGTACAAGAGATTGATATTGTGGAACCGCAATGTGTAAAGAAGCAAGTGCAATTCTTGACGATATGAAGAATTTATATCCTTCAAATGACATAATTGAGGCTGTAAATGAAGTTGGATTCACTCTTTGAATAGTTATGGGTGGCACAAGAGATACTATATGATATATTATGCAAAGCTGCATATACCAAGTTGAAGGAAAACAATTCATCAAGCATCCTAGCCACACAATAGGATTGCTGAACTGGATGTTACTGTAGCTGCTGCAAGTATGGTGGTGTTGTAGCAGGCTATTGAATGATGTTAGATGCTCTGTTCCCTAAATCCCGTGCATTGCAAGAGAGGCTCGATGTAGGGGTTGATCCATTGATTAATTTCTTTCATCTGAGGCAAGCCCACAAAGACAACAGCATGGTATGGGAAAGTGGCTAATGAAATTGCAGACTATTAAACGAAGGTTTTGTGAATCCATTTGGCTAAAGATTCAGGTTAAATGCTTAACTTCTGAGTCCATTCTTAGAGATCAAGGCAGTTTGATGTGCACTTTAAGGTTTCTGAACACAATTGTTTGGATTCTGGAATAAGGGATTTATAGTTTCCTGTAACTGGGGATAGTACATCGAATATTGTTCCTTACTTATCCATGGCATGTCCATGCTATTAGGTTTAGAAGGTATTGATGATATATTGGCATTGAGAAAAGGCTAAAGGAACTAGGAGAAAAAAACCATCCTGCTGTGTTGACTTCTATTGAACAACAATCAAAACAGTCTAATATAAGGAAAACTCCATAGACCTTGTATCTAAGTTGTATGCTAATAAAAATGAGGACAACAGGTGTCTTCTTAGTGAAAAGCTAGAGCAGGTGGAATCTAAATAGAAAATCTGAAGCAAGCTTCAATGGAAAAGGAAGAGCAAGAGCATAACATGCTTCAGTTGATGTTGCAAGTAGAAAAGAAGCAAAGGCTTACAGAGGATGTACATAGAGTTGGAAAAGGATGCAGCTATCCAATGAAATGCTACATTTATCTGCTTGAGGTGAAGTTTGAAGATATCATGAATAAAGTTGTTATGACAGAAAGGAGGCCCACTATGGCGGAAAGCATGTTGGAAGCTATGCTGCAATCTCAACCTAGTCAGAAAACTCCAAAAAGAAGAACACGATATTCTCCACAGTTCAAAGAACCATCAAAATTATCCTTATAACGAAGTGGATACAAAAAAGGAGCAAATTAAGCAATTGAACAATTATTGGAAAGAATGTACGTACTCATGTCCTTGGATGAATTATGAAACATCTCTGACATGAAGAGCCAGAGAATTTCGAGCCCTCAAGTTTTATTCTGTGAGGATATAATGGGAACAGAGATTTGTGGGTGAACATAGCTGATGTATAATCACCACAATGCTTTGTGTTCACTCATATGCTGCAGTAAGTATTCTCAACAAATGCATGTATGCTTTTGGTGGTGGTAATGAAGGTTTGTGGTATGATAGTGTTGAAAGGTATGAACAGGAAGACAATGCCATGTGGAAATCCAAGAGTGATGGCCTTTGTACATAAGCTAAATGATAGCCTTCAGTCCTTGAATGTGTACCACATGGGGCAGTCTGGCTCACTTTCTATAAATCTATGAATTAGAATGGCTGCTCTGTTTCATCTAGAGAAGTTTCGATATTTGTTTTGAACCATTGATTTGTTTCAAGTGATGCATGGGCTAAGGTTGACAAAACCGAGTGTCCCTATGGATACTTGATTCCAAATTAAGATGGTCTCACATAGGTATACCGTATAAGGGATATCCGAATATCGCCTTGTCAAGCAACCATTGAAAATTCTATCAGCGACATAAGAGTAATATTGGTTTTAAAATTTTATTTAAATATTATAGGCCGTTGGCCCAGCAGCATATATTTCTTATTTGCTAAAGTGAACATAGAAGCCATATGCAGGAAATGAAAAAATTTACTTTTTTCAAGCCACGTATTTACACAAAAAACTACAGTTTATTATCTCCCTTCAGAGCCGATATTTACGCAGCGAAACTCATAATTCTTTTATTCCCCTTTGGAGCTCAAATGCAAATATTTTTAATCATTCAGAGACAGGCAGAATGACCTGCCATAACCAAATGTATTCTCTTCTTCAGATTGAGCATGTGAAGAAAAGGCAGGGAAATGAACAGATGTCATCTATTTGAGAAATCTGGGACAGAATTATTTGATATAAAATGCAATTCTTCTGTGTGGAAAAATGATCTTTGGACTGAGTTTATGAACAAGGCAGGTTAAAGGGTGTTGAAAAGGTTTGTATTAAATCTGGTGAGGGATTTGCAGGCAAATACAACACACCAAGGAATGAGCAATGGTGGGGGCAGGGTAGGATAAGATCATTTGTCAATTTCCACACAAAAAAACGCCAACATACACACTAGTCAATGCAAAAAGGGCAACCTAATCAGTGCAAGTCAAACCCATATGAGAAAAAGGGATTGGTATGGGATTTTCATCATTACAATAGTGCATGGGTTTTTTAATGTTTCATTTAAATTTATTTGCTCAGTGGCAGCAATGTTTTCTGCAACAACTATGATGAATCTTCAAGTTTTTAAATAATACAAATTTGCCTCATTTAGAAAATAAATTTTGAAATATATAATAAACAAAGAATTAAGGAGAAAGTTTCAAACCTTCATCAACACCGTACGGAGCTCATTTTACCTGTGAGGTTTTCTCATAAGAAATTTAGGCAGCTAATGCGGGGGAAGATAGTTAGATGAGAGATTTAAGCTTTCTTTTATGTCTAATGGCAGCCATGTCATTGCACTTTTGGTTCCACAAAATATAGGATCATGTGGAACCATGTCTATGCAAAGTGTTTTCTCAAACAGCACCAGCTGAGGAAAATATTGCAGCTTCCCTCTCGCAATCATTTACCCAAATGTTATATGGAATATACATGTTGTCCATAGGTTGATGTTGAATCGTCTTGCAAAGATAGATAAAGTAGAATAAAAAAAATAAGATAGGTGCAGCTAATACTTCTAAAAATGCCTAATAAAGATAGAATAAAAAAAATCGTAATTGTATACAGAAATATGATATTACGTTTACCTGTGAGAAGCATGTTCCTAATTCCAGCAGCAAAAACTGCAAAGGAAAATTAGCGAACTCATGCTATAGAACCTGTGATGAGCTTTGCATAAGATTATTTTAGCAGATTTTTAGTTAACATGATAGAATGACTTGTCCAATAGGATGCATTTAAGTGGTAAAAGTAGAAAGATTTTCAAAGTTGCGCTCAAATTCAATGGTCATGGGTTCAAGACTCAGTTGGGTCAGGTAGCTTGCAGCCTTTGTGCCCCTGTTGAGCCCTCGTGCCCTAAATGATAGACATTGATAGATGCTACAAACCAATATAATCTCAAGGATGTTACCATTATCCATAGGGTTGTTTTTGAAAATGTAAGACTGAAGGTTGGTGTGTTAGGATAATTTAACAATCAAAGGGGTTTGCCTCCAAGTACCTAGATGAAAAGGGGTCAATACATTTCAAGAACCTCTCGATGAAAAGGGGGCCAATACCTCTCAAGAATCTCTACTATTGAGGGCCCCCTGTGCACAGCAGAGCCAAAATTCATTATCTTTGTTAAAAACTCAAATTCTGGGAAGTCATGTCTGTCAATTTGTGATCTAAAATATATCTCTAATGTTAAGGAACTGAAATACATTATATCACCTATTCAAAAATCTGGGTTCTACAAACACTGTGATGTACATAGATATATAGAAGTTTAGAGACATTAAAATCAGCGTGGTTGAAAAAAGTCCTTATGATTTACATCTACACTGCTAGGGGCAATTGTGAGCGCTGATGGAGGCATTACTCTATTCAAATATAATTTTATAACCGAAAGTTATAGCTGAACATTATAAGGCCCCGGCGCACAGATTAGGTAAAGCCTTTAAGCTATGTTCAGCCAAGGTCTAGGTTCAAATCTGGTTGGACTTATATTGGCTTCAATGGGGACGGCTGCAGGCCCTGTTATTTTGCTGCAAGCTTACGGGTAATCTCCCGAGGCATAAAAATTTGAGCAACTGCAAATTTCAAAATCTTTAACTCGAAATTAGTGGATATTGTTTTAAGAAAAATATAATTCTAGCTGGTGCTAGGAGCCATATGTTTGCAATTACTGCTCATAGATTTAACGATGGTATCTGACAAATTGCAATTTATCTGCAGGGTTAAAATTATTCACTGGTAAAGTGATATGTAGAACCCTAAAAACAGGTGCAGAGGCAGAAAAACAGTGTTTTCCAGAAATTGTTTCACTGTACAATTCTCTAAAACTCTCTGAGCAGTCCCTGCTAAGAGGAACACAATTTGAAGTTCAGTTTGACCTCGCTAGTTTAGACAGTTCTACTTAATATACATTTTTAAAAATTGAAATAGAAAATAAAAAGGATAGTTGCTTGATCCACACTAGTGGTGATCGATGTTAACTACTAAAGAGAGATAGGCAACTGATTCGGCAGACTATCTGATATTTTTCATCTTAAATTCCAAACTCAAAACCAAATACTTTGAATTTGAGTCTCAACCAAAAATAAAACAAACTTTTTGTAAGGAACTTATTTTTGAGGACCTTATACTGTAAGTAAAGCGTGTAAGATGCACACAGACACCAGACTGCGAAAAATGCAAAAACTTACCAGAAGAAATTCTTCCTTAATAATTATTCATTGGTTATTACAAACCAATAGCCTTAAAACAAAATGCAGAAGCAGAAAGATCTCGCCAAGTAACAAAAGTCGGTATAATAGTCACACCTCTGCTGCTCTGCATATCCGGAAGTAGGGTTTGCCCTCCCCAATTAACAGTTACCTGGAATAGAGTGCCCAATAATTCCTACAGAAACTGTTTATTTGTCAGAAAATTCGAACTAAGCATATTTCAATATATCTCAGAGTGGGCACTCTTCATAACTCGATGAAAACCCTTTGATATGAAAAAATTTAAAATTTCTCCGAATCCTAATCTACAAAATCAAAAACGTGATATGGATGATTCAAGACTAAAACACCACGCCATTTGTGTTTCACGTAGATCCGGAGCAAGAAAACGACGAATCCACTGAATAAAAAACTGGTTCCCAACATTTCATAATTTATAAACATATATTCCAACGAGAAAAATACAAAAAAAGGTGTTATACCTGCTGCTTCCATCAAATAGCAGTATTATCATTGTCCACAACTGAAACAGAGGCTGGTAGAAATCCTAAATAGAAATGCATCTTTAATCTCTTGTCTAGATTTTCTCCGGATTCCCCATTCCATTTATAGCCATAATGATGTGCCGCAAATCCTAGATAACCCATTTGTCTAGAAAAGGGTCAGAAGAAACCAGCAACTAACCAAAGGAGATCGGCTCCCTGTGCGAATTTGGCTACTTGTCCTTCCCCTCAACGCCTGATGCATCTATCCGAACCCGCCCCGCCTAGACGTAAAAGGTAAAGGTCCTAAAGTGGGATGGGCAGACGTGTTCGAATGGCCCCACCCCCTTATAATAGTAATTGTTTAGTTGACCTTCCAAAACTTAGAGCAGAGAATAGATCGTATAGACAATAATAAGTAGCACTTGGACTGCCGATATAAAATTCATATATCTCAAATTGATGAAAAAAAATTGTGGGATGATGAAATTGAAGATTGATTCAAAAAATTGTACACAATTAAATTTAGAAATCCTTGAACAAATATAATATAGATTGTGGAAATCTGATATCATTAATATAATTATAAGAGTTAAAAAATGGAAGAAAATAAACTTACTCAAATTTAGAATTTTTTCTAAATAAATTAAGTATTATTTGATTATGAAATGTTTGTATACAAATTTATAACATAGAACAATTATTATCTGTTTATGAAATGTTTGCATACAAATTTATAACATAAAACAATGCAAATGAAAAAAGAAAGTTGTCATCAAATTGACAAAAAAACATTGCAAATAGAAATAGAATGTGATAAGTGAGATTTTGGCTTTTATCTAGTATTTATCTTGCTTGTGTGTGATAAGTGAGAAGTGAGATTTTGAATGTTTTTACTTGATATTTTAGAGGCTTTTACCATTAAATGACAAGTGGTTTACCATTAAATGGCAGCTGAAACTTTATTTTCTGACGATTCAATAGTAGTTTGCAGGTGTGAGACTTGTTTCAGGCTCAAATCTCACACTATATGTAACCTATCAACTAATAAACTTTATTTAAGATAAATCAATTTTCAATATTAAAGAATTTTATAAATATAACTCTTGCAACTAATTTATATAAATGAGATTAATTTTAATTCCTTCCAAACATTAATAAAATTAATAATAAACTCCAAGATCATTGAATAATTTATAACTTAATAATTCACATTACATCATATTAGCACTAAAAAGACAACAATAAAAGATTGAAAACCATAACTGAAAATTTTAAGAACTCCACAATAAAAAGTTACATTAATCGAAATCACCCCTTAGCTAAAATAACAACTTACAAAATATAGAGCACTTCTGCTTATCCTTCGTAAAGATGTACAAATATTAACTACGGTTGTTATAAAACAAGATTAGAGACACCCCACACCCTTCTCAAATTAAGCGGCTCCTCCAAATGTTTTGCCTTGGCATTTTGCCATTTCAATATATTCACCCACACAGGCTGTGATTTGCTCAACCATCTCTCCTTGATCACTGAAACAGTAGAGGAATAATATGTTACGAAAGCCATGTTCCAGCCCAATAAAAATAAAATAAAACAAAACAAAATAAAACTTAAAATGCGTTTTACCCTTCAATAATAAATCCTTCCAGGAGTGAAACCCAGCGCAGAGCATCTTTCCATTTCTCAAGCGTTCGACTATCGAATTTGCCAGCCTGTTTATGCATTTGGAAAGCTCTGGCGTACGCTCCATTCTTGTACTCCATTCGAACCTCAGAAGGTCGAATTTCCCAAAACACGGGGACAATTGGAGCCCCGGTTTGAATGATCAAAAGTAACTCATCAAGGCACCACTCGGATTGAGCATAGTTAGGAGACAGGATTACAACATGAACTGACGCAGTGCGTATCGCGCATGTTATAGCTTGGGGTATGTATTACCCCGCTCGTAGAGAATTTTTGTCCAAAAACACTTTAAATCCTCTATTCTCAAGATTATGATATAAAATACTTGCAAGAAATTGCTTTGTGTCCTTTCCGCAGTGATTAATGAAAATCTGATATGCAGTAATGGGAACATTATAATGGATAGAGGGACTGGCATCAGATAGCGGGGGTGGAGAATGGGAAGAAATGATATTTCCCATGCTAGAAAAGATACTTAGAAAAATGGGAGAAAGTTTATAGCCGTCGTGTGGCTATGCGTGTATATATAGGTTTTTTAAGGATTGGAAGGTCGAAAATTTCATACTGTATCCACTCAATTCAAGAAAAAGATCCAAGGAAAAAGTGACACGTTTGTAATGAAAAGTGAGTTATGACAGACAAAGGCAGGCACAAAATGTCATATTCCTGAATAAAAGCCAGCACAGCTCAATCATGTCATACTTTTAGACAATTTAGAGGAAGACAATAAAAACAAAAAGAATGTTATATTTAATAAGATGGGGTACAAATCTAAGAGTAAGATAATAGAAAATAAAAAATGTCGCATTTAACAAAAGGGGTACTGAAGAGTAAGATAACAGAAAACAAAAAAATGCAGTACTTAATGAAAGGGGGCACAAGTCAAGAATAAGATAACAAAAAATTAAAAAAATGTCACACTCAATAAAAGAGTGCCCCAGTCTAGAATAAGATAATAGAAGAATGATAAAGTCTCAACTCAGTTGCAACAAGTTAAAGAACTTGTAAGATAATAGAAGAATGATAAAGTCCCAACTCAGTTGTAACAAGTTAAAGAACAAGTTCTGAAGTCTCTATATAACAACGAGTTTAAGCAATGTAATTCTGTCATGCAGCTCATGTAATTTTGTGTTAGCAGCCTCTTTGACTATGTAATTTTGTCTTGCTACTCTTGTATGTGTTTTGGTAGCCTTAGGGCTGTAATTTTTTGTAGACTGCAATGTTCCTATACTTTATTGTTGTTCTACAGTAGTTGTGTTATTTTTTCAGCTACCTATTGGTAGCTTCATTCTTGTATCGCTTTGATTCAATTTAAAAAACAAGAATAAGATAATAGAAAACAAAAAAATGTCACACTTAACAAAAGGGGGCACAAATCAAGAGTAAGATAATAGAAAACATTTCACACTTAACAAAAGGGGCACCAGTCAAGAATAAGATACTAGATAACTGGAAAAAATATCACTTAACAAAAGGAAGGACCAGTCAAAAGTAAGATAACATAAAACAAAAAAGTGTCACACTCAATGAAAAGGGACATCAAACAAGAGTAAGATAATAGAAAATAAAAATAAAAATCTCACTTAACAAAAGGGAGCATTATTCATAAATAAGATAATAAAAACAAAAAAAATTAAGTGAAAAATGTCACTCTTAAAGAAGGAGGGTCCCCAACCCAGAATAAAATAATAGAAATAAAAAATATAAGTAAAAAATATCACATCCTGGGCCCAACCAGAATAAGATAATAAATAAAATATATATATGAAAAATGTCAACACCCTAAACCAAAAAAAAACACCAGTCCAGAATAAAATAATAGAAAACATAAAACATTAAGTTTCTATTGTAATTTTCTTTCTTTCAAATCCTGCAGGGGGTAAGGTATGTACACCTCGTATTGTGGAGCACGAGTTAGGTGCCTCCCTCATATCGGGAGCACGAGGAGTCCCATATACTGCAAGCCGTTGTAAACCTAAAAACAAATCCCCTGGTATCGTGGACTATAAAATAATATTATTATTATTATTATTATTTCTTGGTTTCAATAAAAAAAGAGTTGCCAGCATAGAGAGTTACTTTTGGACGCCCACCCATTCAACTTGATGTTTTTTTAAGTTTCCGTTGGCATTGATGGATGAAATAATATTTATGGCGCATGCCCTTGATAAGGACCCGCTTGAGGTATTACGCACCTAAAACTGAATAATGTCACATTCACTTTTAAACAAATGTTTTTTTTTAGGGAGACAATTAATTAGGTGCAAGAATTTTAGACAAAAAAGTTTGATCTCCGTAGGTTTCTCGCCAGCGCCAATTCCAAAGTGGTCTTTGCCCTCAATTAGGAAGGGCATCGGCCAAATTCCCCCGGAGCAATTCACGACTCAAAATTCACTGTCAACAATTTATCGCGGTAAAATTCACACAATTTACTGCACGAAAATTAATTGCATGATTTTTTGGCCGTTAATTTTTCATGGCGATAGATTTTCACAATCCATAAAGATTAATGCTAAAGAATTAGAATTTATATTATATAAATACTAGCATACCTATATTTAAAAAATATATGTAATGTACGCGGAGAGATATCTTTGTGGAGGCGCCTATAATATAAATAAAATCAAATAATCATTAAATAGTTCTAAAGTAAAAAATAAAACAACTCTTGAGTAAATAAAATAACCTAAGAGTGATACAATAACCTAATTATAATATTAATTGAATTTTATTTATAGTTTTTTTTATTTTTTTTCATTTTATTTAATTTTTTAAAGAGAATACCTGTTAACTCACCAAAAATATATGTAATCACCATGTTTTAAAATAGAAAAAATTAATATTAATTATTTTTGAACAATAAGTTTGTAACTATCTTGACTTAATTATATATTTTGTGTTTATATGGATCATTAAATATACTAAAAAATATGTATTCAAAATATGTTCAATAAATATATCAATTTTATTTCATTGATCTAATTAATCAAAGTGTTAAAAGTTCATAATATTTTATTTTTAACATTGAACTCAAGTGTAAAAGTGCTTCGGATTTAACTATGTGTGTTTTTACATCAAGTTTTAATCACACTAATATAATGTATTAGTATAATCTACACTTTTTTTTTTCATTTCTCTATATATTATTAGTCTATTTTTTCCATCTATTTTTTTTGTGATTTAATCCTATTTACTGCTCCTTTCAACCCCTATGCTCTCCTACCCTTGGTTTTTCTATTCTCTTGCTACCTCCCTTCCTTTTAAGGGTCGGGCTTAAATGTTGCATCTTTTCCGTTTGTATTGTTTCTGTTTTCCCATTCGCCTTCGGTTTCATTCAATGCGGGATTTTATTTATGTTTCCACCATTAATGAATTATTTTCATCGAGCATATTTTTTGAAAGTAAGTTTAATTCAAAGAAGTGTCATATTTTCAATAAATAAAGTTAGTTTATATAATTAATGAAGTGAAATTTTAATTTTTCTTTATTGTTTTAATATCTTTTTATATATAATTATTTCAATATTTTTAAAAACATTTGTTATTTAAGAAGTGTCTTTTATATTTTTTTTATTCAAAAAATTAACTGCTTTTTTTAAGTTTTATGAAATAGAAAAGAAAAATATAAAATGTAAAAGCAATATATGTATCAATAAATTTTGAATATTTTTGAATTATTTTGAATATTATTTTATATCTAATATATTTTTATTATTTTAAAATTTTAAAAAATATATGTTATCAAAGAAATGATGTATTTTTTAATTCGAAATAATTTACTTTAATCATAATTTAAATTTTGTGTTTCTTTTTTAAAATAAGTTTTATGAAATAGAAAATAAAACATTGTGGATTTTTTAATCAATTATTGATTCATTCTAACTATTCTTAAATATTATTTAATTTAATTATTATTTTTTTATTTTCTAAATATTATAAATAGTGAGACATAATTTTTTACTCACTATTTTTCAATAAGTACGATACCACAATTCTTATGGAAAGACAACTTAATTATATACTTTTTAAAATACTATTTTGAAGTGATATTATACAATCTTTTAGGAATATTGAAAAAATATACTAATAACTTTTTATATTTATTTAGGTTAATTAAATAAATATTTTAATTAAGTATTATTTAATTTAGATAATTGAGTTGGGGTTGTTACCTAAAATAAATATTAAATCAAATATAAATATTAAAATAAATTAAATATGGTGCTTAGCTTAAAATTTCACAAGTGGGAATGTTGCAATGGTTGTCAATAGTTGATTCAAACAAAGATATTAGACTCTACAATCAATTACTATCTAGATAACTTGACTGGAAAATTGATCTTTGTGTATGTGGTCCTAAACTTGTGTGCAAATCTAGTTTAAGATTCACATATCTATTCTAGAAGAATATGCAATAGATTGGAATTCATTTTGTCTCAACTTTTACTATCTAAATGTGCATAAGGACAAATGATATTTATAAAAACCTTTGAATTTTTGAATCATAGGGGTTAATTTCTCCCCATTCCAACCCCTAATAAACTAGCTTTCATCTCTAAGTGAAAGAATCAAGAAAAATATGAAAAAATATTAAGTATTCCTAAAATGATATATGTAAATGTTGTTAGATCTTTTTCATTCTCCAAAATATAAGACATCATTTGTGCTCAATAAGAATTCCCTAAGATATATTAATGATCTCTATCATTGAGAGATCGTAATGAAAACAACTAAATGCATAAATAAACATAAATTTGTCTTAGGTTAGCTCAAAATAAGTAGTGTAAAGGTTGACAAAGGTAAAATTTTAATTTTAATTATTTTAAATTTTAGAGATTAGATCTGCAACCACAAAATTGACCTAGTTCATGTAAATTAAGAATGTTGAGGTGGGGGCCCTAGTTGGCTAAATCAGGAGGTTGGCTAGGTCTAAAACCACAAAAAAAATGTTACTCAACATATAATTAAATTAATATATATTTTTTATATATTATATTAAGAGTGTATGTATAAAATTGTCAACAACACAATTAATAGAATTATAAATAAGTTTTTAAAGTTGTTATAACTACCATAATAAATTTATCAAGAGATTACAATATATTACAAAAGCTTGAAAATCCAAGATATATCTTAAATCCATTGTATAAACTAATTAGTTCAAATTAATTGTAGAAAAGAATTATTGAAACTTAAAACATTTGTTCATTATTAATATAATTTATAATGCAAACTTACATAACCAAACCAAATATAGCACAAACCCTTCTCCTTGAAAAATTAAAAAAATAGCAAATTTTTTAATTGTTTTTAATATTATTTTAAATATAATTATTTTAACATTTTTTATTATTTTGATTTTTGTTTTAAATGTTATTTAGGAAGTGTTTTATATTCATGGTTTTTTATTCAAAAAAATTACTTTTTAATCTTGTGTCTTTTTTTAAAGCAAGTTTTATTAAATAGAAAATAAAACAATGGGGATTTTCTAATCAATTATTGATTAATTTTAATTATTAAAAAATTATACAATTTAATTATATTTTTTATTTTTTAAATATTAGAAATAATGATAAATATCTTTTTGTCTCGCGATTCTTCAATAAATATGATACTATATGATTATGGAAAGACATTTAATTAATATATTTTTAAATTATTGTTTTCAAATGATATTACACAATCTTTTAGGAAAACATGAAAAAAAATACTAACAAATCTTCATATTTAAAGTATTTAGGTTAATTAAATAAATATTTTTAATTAAGTATTAATTAATTTAAATACTAGAGTTTTGATTGTTAGCTAAAATAAATATTAAGTCAAATATAAATATTGAAATAATTTAAATATAGTACTTAGCTCAAAATTTGATGATGTAGGAATGTTATGACAATTGTCAATAGTTGATTTGCCAATATTCTAGAATTATTAGTATATTTTTTCATTGTTCCTAAAAAGTTGTATAATATCACTTCAAAATAGTATTTTAAAAGTATATAATTAAGTTGTCTTTCCATAAGAATGCAAGTATCATATTTATTGAAAAATAGTGAGTAAAAAATTATATCTATCACTATTTATAATATTTAGAAAACAAAAAATGATAATTAAATTAAATAACATTTAAGAATAGTTAGAACTAATCAATAATTGATTAAAAAATCCATAATATTTTATTTTCTATTTCATAAAACTTATTTTAAAAAAGAAACACAAAATTTAAATTTTGATTAAAGTAAATTATTTCAAATTAAAAAATACATAAATATAAAGATCATTTCTTAGATAACAAATATTTTTTAAAATTTTAAAATAATAATAAAAAATATTATATATAAAATAATATTAAAAATAATTCAAAAATATTCATTATTGATATATATTGCTTTCACATTTTACATTTTAATTTTCTTTTTCATAACACTTACTTTAAAAAATAGTTAAATAACAAATATTTTTTAAAATTAAAATTACAATTCATTAAAATTTCCATAAAACTTACTTAAAAAAATATGCTCATGTCGGATGAAAATAATTCATTAATGATGGAAACGGTAAATAAAATCCCGCCTAACCAAAACCGAACGGCGAATGCGAAAACAGAAACAATACAAAAGTTTACGATAAAGGAAAAGATGCGAGTTAAGTGGGGCCCACATGACTGCCACCTAAGCGTCATCAGCGCTTATTGTGTGACGTTTAAGCCGGCCCTTTTTAAGAGGTTCCATGTGCAATCTATATCCTTCCAATCCTCTTCTTAATGCATGCCTAATTCTAATCATAAATTGACCTCTAATTCTTGTGATTATTATATTCATATTAGGGTTAAACTTAAAGTGATTATTATATGCATCTCCCACACTCCACTATCCTTTCCTTTCCTTGGAATTGCCAAAAATATGCAATAAATTCCCTTAGACACCTCTTTGCATGTTTCAGAAATTGTAACCATCACTAGAAATAACTCAACTTTTGGGAATCATAAGTTTTTATTCAAGCACTCAATTGAGCCCATTTCTTTTAAATTGTAGTGCTCAGAGTACTCTATGACCTTGAAATTTAATTCATTCAATCTCCTCAAATGTCAAGGCCTCATTCCATTATTTAAAGCCTCAAAACTCAATTTGAAAGTTTTTTAAAATTTAAAAAAAAATTAAATCTTTAATAACTTTACATCCAAACTTGACTTTGGCTTGAAACTCACCCATAATGTTCATTTTGCAACTCAAGAGCTTTGGACATAATTTTAGGTCCATATATGCACAAATGCAAACTTTTAAAAAATAGAGGCCCTTCTATTTTTAGCCATTTTGGAAACTTTTGATGTTCTTGACAATTCATTAGGGCTTTTTAGCAGAAATAAGCTTCATGAATATTTGCAAAACCAAACTAAAAATAAAACAAACCCTTTTTGAATGATGCAAGATTGCTCTTGCAAACTGGACCAACAAACTTTTGAGCAAAGTGTTACAGTTTATCCCTTCCCTTGTGACATCTAAATCAAAAGTTTAAATACAATAAAAATTGTTTAGAAGATTAAACCAGTAAAATGTTTGGTGAAATATTGGACTGAATGCCTCTAAATCAGGAATTACTTTGCAATAAGATTTTTTTTTAAATTAAACTAACTAATTTTTTAATTAAAAATTAGACAATATATCCCCTTATAATATTAAGTCAAAAATTACCTTATAATAAAAATTAATATTCATCACAACCAAACAACCTCTTCCTAAATTAAAAGAGCACCTTATATGCCCAAACTAAAGCAACTTCCGCCGCACCACACTATCATGCACGATGAAAAAGAATTGAATTTTTTCAGTCAGAAAAGAAATCCTTTAGGTACTATATTGACATCAAGAAGACAGAAACATCTGAACAATATAACAAAATCACTCCATTTTAAGAGAGATGAGTAAGCGTTATCGAACGATCAGCTAACCTAAATCATTTATAAAAGCAATGATTAGATAGAGAACCTTTCAAGAACTGGAATTACCTTAAGAAGATTGCGATGTGCAGGCATTATTATAGAAGGTTTTCGCAATATGGATATTTTGTTCACAGGAATTTTAGGAAGTGGTTTTATGGAAGGACTTTAAGATCTATATTTACATAATGGAAATAATGGAAAACTGGTTAGAGGATAAATTGGAATCTTATTTTTGAAAAAAAGAGTTTCTATTTTTCAATTTAAATTTAAATCTATCATATATGTTAAATTGTTCAATTGATCTTGTAGAGAAAATTTTCAAGATTTTTTTTTCAATATCTACAATTTTTAATATTAACTATTATTAAATGATAATTCAAATGATTTTTTTTAATTACTAAAACAAAGTTATGAGATCACCAGCTTTTTAAATTTATCTATTGCTATACCTGTAAAATTGAAATCTTTTAAGAAACCCCCACTAAAAAAATAAGGTTCAGATAATACCCTGGCATGCGTGGTATCAATTCCAGTGGCTTCCAAACTGTCGTGTAGAAAAGAATCGGTTTGTTGTTCGAGGTGTTTGTATGAGTGACACATTTTGATTGATCCAACCCCTGCATTTCGCAACTTAATATGTTTGTACAATCGTTGCACAGCATTATGCACGTCGAATTCCCAAGATGCTGGAAGATAAACGCACGACACGTGCATTTTTTTTTCCTGGAAAACAAGATAATGGATTGGACTCAAGGGGTCCCCTACCGGTACAAAAGCTTGGTGTTGAGAAATTTACATCGTTGAATTTGCAAAGCAACCGCGGTGAGAATATAAAACGAAGATATCAAATCTATTAAAAATGTCAATTTAAATGCAAAAGGTTTTTCTTAACACGAAATATTCCTTTGTTGCTTTCAATTAATTAGAATATTGTATACAAGAATTAGAATTTAAATTATATAAATACTAGCACTTGCATCTAGAGGAGATTTAAGAATTACACTGATAAAATAACTATATGGGCGGGTCCCCATGTGGTTGCTTAGCTTATTTTGACTATCAGCCACTGCTCAACATTTTAAGGAGTGTGATTGTTTATTTGTGTTGCTTATTTTAAGTAGTCAATTTAAATTTATTTTTTTCAACTATAAATGAAATGCACAGTATTAATAATATTTTGTGCAAGTAAAAAGTTGAAGGAAAAATTAGAGGCAAATGTAAAAAGGAGGCAAAGAGATTTGTGGAGCCACATGACATTTTTTTCAATATGCAACAATTCTTATTTTAAGCCCCCCCACATTTTTCTGCAGCCTATTTTCAATTTTTAAGTCCATGAAAATATGAAAATATTCCAAATTATGTTATTCCCATTAATACAATTTTTCATGGGGAGACTCTAATTGCTTAATTTTGAGCAGAAAATAGACTTAAATAGCATGGGGACAGGGGGCATGTATGTTAATATGCTAGAGAGTATGTGTTTGTGCATGCAAATTCTAGTTGCATGTGGTTGGATTAAATAATTAATAATAAATTGCTAAATAATGGAATGAAATAAACTTAGACAAATCTAGATTTTTTCTTAAAGAAATTAAGTTGATTATGAAATATTTGCATACAAATTTTAAACATAAAGTAATACAAATGAAAATAGAAAGTTGCCATCAAATTGACAAAAGACATTGCAAATGAAAATAGAATACTATCAAATTGACAAAAAGACTACAAATGAAAATAGAATGTTCTCATCCAATTGTCAAATAATTTATTATTTGGCTTTTATGTGATAAGTGAGATTTTGGAGGATTTTACTTGATATTCTGGAGGCTCTTACCATTAAATGATAGCTGAAACTTGTTTTTTTGCAGGAGACTTGTTTCAAGCTCAAGTCTCACACTATATGTAGCCTATCAGCTAATTAATTTTTATTTTAAATGTAATAATTTAATATTGAGTTAGCATATTTTATGTAAGAATTAGCATTTAAATTTTATCTTATTTAATTTGAAATATTTGTTTCTTAGTGGTGTGCAGTTAATACTCATCTTTGTTATTCTTTATTTAAATTTATGAATCAACTAAACTATCTTTCAATCAATTAGTTTTAAAAAATTAGATTAAGTGGATAAGTTTTTATCTCATTTAGATAACTCTAGAAGGGGGTTTTGACATTTGTGTCATTTGTAAAGGGTGGTTTTAAAAAGTACTAGAAGAGTTTGTTGTGCTAGGCGAGAAAGGTGACTAGCTTAACACCTTTTATATTAGTCAAACCTTTCGACCAACTTAACAATTTTGAACAAGTTAGAAGACATCCCAAAGAAAAATACAAATGTGCATATTTGTCCCTATGATCTTATTTGTTGATGCAAAGCTACCAGATGCTCAAGTGATTGAATATTGAGTGAATAGCAATGATATCCAACAATCTTTCAAATGAACTAAAAATATATATATATTAAAATATACAACACCTTAATATTAAAACTTGGGTTGAAGGCTCGTGCTCCTGTATCAAGTAGCTAAAAATGATTTGTGGATGAGCTCCATAAAAAAAAAATATTAAAACTTGAATATTCCATCCTTGAGTTGGTGAAAAATGGTTAACTGAGGGGAAATTAGGTTGAGCCCATCATAAAAATTTAAATTTAGTTCAATTTAAAAATAAAAGCCACAAATACAATTTTGAACCAAGGTTAGAATCATAAATTTTAGTTTTAAATTAAGATAAGGAATAACAAAGATGAAGATTAACTTCACACTACTAAGAGATAAGGACTTAGAATTAAATAAAATATAATTTAGATGTTAATTCTTACATAAAACATACTAATTCAATGTTAATTATGTCGAGAGGTATTCTAAAATCGTATATGAGTGTGAAAGACCCGTGTACATAAAAAATGATTACACTAAGAGGCATAACCCTACAATGGCAACAAGGTTGCCTAAAGGAGGTCAGCACAATTAGTGAAAGAAAAACAAAAAGCAACTACCAATTGGCTTGATTATTATCTATTTCAAAAGTCAACCATCAACATGAATAGAATGCAACAATGTAGATTTTTTCGTTAAAATTAACTATAATTGATGCCTTGTATAGGCATCAGCCTTTTACACAAGTCACAAGCCTGTGTAATGGGTTGCACCTCATTACTCAAGCAATGAGAAACTACAAAAAGTGTTGTCTCATTAAAGACCATATTTTGTTCATTCTTAGGGAAGTCTTGATCCTCTTTCTAAGGTGTAGAAGGCTTCAAAGGGTGGTATGACCTACTAATTAAATCATGATTTCATTTCATTTTATTTTCTTGCAAATCGGATAATTATTGAAGTGTTGTTTACAATCGTGTTTTTCTAATCTAATCTCATCACATGTGGCCTCATCAATCCCTTTTTAGGGTTTGATGTGTTTAAAATATTTAAAAAGCAAGCCTCCCCTTTCATATTTTTGGGACAAATGTAAGATTTAGGTATGGTTTTGAATCGAGTTGGGTGATTCGATCTTGTGGTTGTGTCGATCGATAAGTGGGAGAAATTAGTGGATTTATTTTTTTAAGGTTTTTCCAATTTGATCACCTAAAATTTATTAGATCCATTTGGTGGTATTTTTCTTTCAAAGAAAAAGGAAAAATAAAAAGAATAAGATATGGTTGAATTCGTCAAAAGAATAAGATATGGTTGAATTCGTCTTTGTGATTTTTTTTTTGAATCTCACAAATTTAGAGATTATTATAGCTAATTTGAAATGTATACAAGAAAATGAAAGGCCTTATTGAACTGTAGAATCTTGTTTGTTTTGTTTTAAAAATAAGATAAAGTCTATCAAATTTAAGATCATTAGTGTTTTTTATTCTGAGATTTGATTGTATCCCCTAAATTAGAGGACTTAGTAAACTATAGAAGTCCATAAATATTTAAAATAAGCCCTTAAATTATTATTTTTGTAACATAATCAACCTACAAAACAGAGAATTACTTAATGAATGAATCTTAAAAATATTCATACTATAAAATTTAGTATCTTGAATCTAATTTTCAAATATGTAATTTTTTCAAATATCCAAATGATAGAAATTAAATTTTAATAGGCATGTATAAAAACCACTTTTTAAAAGATTTTTTTACCATACCATGCACGGACACCACTTTTTGACTTAAATAAAAGTATGTTTCTAATTCCTTTCGGGGAAAGATATCTAACTGTAACATGAAGATTGATTAGGATTTTTTTTTGTAATTTTTTTCTGAATATTAAATTAATTGAATTTTTATTGGCCTTAATTGTTGTTTTTTTTTAAATCAATGTGTATAGATAACATAATTGGACCTAAACTAAAAAAAATTGAGTCTTTTTTTCATTGTGTAGAGAATTGTCTGAAGATTGATGTCATATAATTTTTTTTACAAGAAAATTAACAAAAAATAAAAGTTATTAAAAAATAAAAGAAGCTTGATATTTCAAGTTTATGGACTAATTTGCTTAGAAATTAATTAAAAAGTAGAAAACATAATAATCCAATCTTAACAAAAATTATATATTTGGAAACTAGACATCGTGTTCTATAATGGGTTTTAATTTCATAGATTGATTCAGAAAAAAAGTCCATCAGCTATATTGCCAAAGTTGGACATTTCTCTTGAACCTACCTTAGTTTTTTAGTTGTAGGTCAAAGGTTAAGGGCTAAGTTGCCAAGCCTTTCCTGAGCCTAAAATTGAGGTAGCATGTGGGTTGGCAATTCGAGTTTTTAAAAACGCGTACGCATTATCAATTTACCTGTTGGATAAAGGAAATGTGTACGCGTTATATAATGTGTACACATTACTAAAATAGAATGGTATGTGTTTTATAATGCGTGCGTGTGTCTAATATAACCATTTTCCCCCAATTTGGAAAAAACTGATAGAGCACGTTTCTTATGCAACATTCATTTTCTGTAGTACGGTTTGAAAATGACATTTTCTACATTTTTTATTTCAATGTTGTCTTATGCAATCTCTTGACATGGCATATTCTATTCAAATTTTTGGAAGAGACAAGTACAAGTTGAATTTTTTGAAGTGGAATCAAGTACACGGAGCTTTTACAAGAAGATTTGGAAAAAGATAACTTTTGGATGTATTCATGATGTTTTTGTACTTCAAAATTTATACAAGAAAGGATCTCCATTATATGTAGTTTTATTTGAATATTTGAATGAGGTAACAATTGGAAAATAAGTTAAGAATCATTTTTTTTTATCAAAAGGGTTTGGTAAACATGGGATCAAAGCAAAGGCAAAAAAAAGTGTAGAAAGTTAATGACACCCAAAGAAATTGAAACAAATAGAGAAATGGAGGCAAAAAAATAAAGGGATAGAAGAGAAAGGATTCACAAAATGAAAAATTTGGAAGCATCTAGTTCCATGAGTGTTGAAGAGAAAACCATGAAGGGTGAGATGAATGTAGATGATGCAAATGTGGAGATGGTGAATATGGAAGAAAATGCATTATGGAGACAAACCCAATTATGCCTTCAACTTCAACTTTGAATGATATGGAAATAGCACCTATGCAAACAACTTCAGGTATGTCTTCAAATCCTCCTCCCAATGATATGGAAAATGCACATATTCAAACAATTTATCCAAGTATTTCTTCAAACCCAAGTCTTGATAATATTAATCTTAGTTATTTAGATGAAGTTGGATACATCATTGATGAGATCAATAATTCTAGTTTTGAAACAATGAGAAAGCAAAATAATGATGAAATCCCTTATATTGATGAAAATGAGAATGAAATCCCTTTTATTTTTGAAAATGAAAATGAAACCCCTTGCATGAATGAAAATGAAACCACTTGTACATGAATGAAATGAAAATATATTTTTTTACAATTGAAAGAGATGTGTTAGATAACCTTCCTGGTAAAGTTTCTTGGAGACAAATGAGAACTCATGAAAATAGAATATATAAAATTCCTCTATAGAAAGAAATTAGGATTTCAATGTCAACTCATGATGCAATTGATGAAAATGTGGAAAATGCAAAAAGTGATGAAAAAATTAGGCATTTATATAAAACCAAAAAAGAAAGATGATTCAGTAGAACAAGTCATATCTAGTGTTTCCAATGCTATTGATTCTATAGGAAAGAAAAGTTGATCTAAAGATAAGAATGTTGCTCATTGTGCAATAACAACTGCTCTAGTTAATAAATCAACTTCAAAAAAAAGAATTTTAAGTAAGATTAGTAAATATATAAAAGTAAATCCTAAAACTTTGATAAGAGTAGCTAAAAGAAGAGAAAGTATTGAAAAAGATCCAATTAATCAATGTTGGAGTTTTAGTGGTAGACTCCCAAGGTTAGACATAAAATTAACTAATGAAATCAAATATTTAATGAAAAAATATTGATATGATAATACAAGAGTATCACCTAATATTAGGGTGATCCCACAATAGTGGTTTACAATTTTTGGCCATACTGGACACATAATTTTTTTTTTAAACTGAATCTTCACACTCGGGAACCTATAGCGGCTAAACCGTGAAGAATTTGAAGATGATTGAAACTAGAGTCTCGTCACATTTTGTCTGTAGATTCTTAAAATATTTTTTTCAAAATTTTTGGAATTATATTGCACTTCTTTTCCATCTCCCACGGTTTTTTTTCAAAAATAGCATTTTTAAAAGTGACGCACAAGTATAATGCATAATTTTTTTTCCATGAAGGATAAAATTCTAATTCTTTTGAATTTAGATTTATAACTTTGATATCTAGTGCTTCCACTTGGTTAGACAGTTTTTTATTGAATATTTTTTCTTTAATTAAGTTTCAAAGTCAAACCAATTACAATTCAAACATAGCGCAACTATATAACGCATAACTTCTTTTGTATATATCGAAATTCAATTTTCTTTTTTTGTTGGATCAAGGACTTCAATATCTAGTGCAATCATATTTTAAAAAAAAAAATTGATAATCTTCTATTTTTCTACCTGTGCAAAACAAAGACCTTCATTTTCGACAAAAAACCTATGTTTAATAAAACTAAAAAAACAAATACATAATAGAACCAAAATATATTAAAATTATATTCGTTGGAGAGCTTGTTCCGAGGACTACCTAATTCTAGTTGGGTTTGTGAAGATTCCTCCATTTTCACCCTCAACCTGAGCTCCGAAGTGCCAAAATTCAAATTTTTTTGTGTCTTAGGGGGGATAAGGAATAAAGGGGGTTCGCTCGAACCAGGGTTCATTCGAGCCCTGATTCATTCGAACCCCCCTTTTATAAGGGGTTTTGTTGGATTTTTTGGTGGAAAATCATTAAAAGTGTTCGCTCGAACCCAAGTTCTAGCGAACCCCTAATGGGTTTGATCGAACCAATAGGTTTGTACGAACCCCTAAAATCAAGTTTTTTGTCATGCATTCATTTTTTGTGAGTTTTCCTTCCTCACTTCAATTGTAAACCACTATTGTGGCTTCACCCATTAGAGATGTTTTAAAATTAAGGGTGGGATCAAAAATTTGTGTCCATCATCCAAAGCATCTATTAAGTAATGAATATTGGGATGTTGAAGAGGGTAAGGTAATAGACCGGGATATTTTGCGGAGAAGCTTTAAGTAGTTGTAATTTATTGGCTTGGCTTAAAAGTTTCCTTTTCCAACCAACTAGCTTTTTTTGGACCCTCTCAAGAATATAATTACAGTAGTTGTTTAGTTTTTAGAGATGAGCAAGAGACTAAGGTAGGTAATAGGGAAAGCATCTTCATGGTAGCCTAGAATGTGTATCACCCTCTCTTTGATAAGTTGTTCAGTATTAAAGAAATAAATCTTTCTTTTTTTGTAGTTAATGTGTTGACCAGAGACTTTGGCATATTTTTTGAGGATAGCCTTCCACTTCCTAGCTTCAACAACCGAACCCTTTCCCATTATGATGGTGTCATCTACGAACTACTGGTGGGAAGTCAGGGGCAGAGAGGAAGCAACTTTTAACCCCTTCATTTAGCCTCCAAATTTTTTTGTATGTTTCTTCCAAGGACCTCAACCACCATAATGAAGAGATATGGGGAAAGGGAGTCCTCTTGTCTTAACCCCCTCTCACAAGAGAAAAAAACCCTTAGGAACACCATTAACCAAAATGGAACATTTAGGGGTCATGACACATGAAGTTATTAATTTAAGGAACCTTCCATTAAACCCAAACTTCTTAAGGACAACAGTTACAAAAGGTCAGGAAACCCTATCATAAGCTTTTGAGATATCTAGTTTAAGCACCATCTCCTATTTCTTGTTGAGTTTCGTAGAGTGTAAAACCTCATGGGTATAGATAGAAACACCTAAAATTTTCCTCCCTTGGAAAAAACCTTTTATGATTAACAACAATCATCTTACTTAAAGCCACCTTCAGTCTATTAACAATAATATTTGTAAAGATCTTGTAGGTGGTGTTACAAAGACTAATGAGTATGAAATCTTGCATTGTTGAGGCATCATCCATTTTAGTGATTAGAGCAATGAATGTAGCATTGAGTTGATTTAAGAGTCTACCTGATATGAAGAATTCACAAGAAGCATTTAAGAGATCAACAGATGTAAACCCCCAAAATTCTTGAAAAAAAGTAGGAGAGAACCCATCCGACCTTGAGGCTTTGTAGGCTCCAAAGGAGAAAACGACAGCCTTGACTTCTTGAATGAAAACAATTTTGGACATATCTTTGAGATTTTGTTCAAATATAACTTGGGGAATCACTTATAGAATATTTTCAAACTCGATAGGGTCAGCAGCAAGGTCCTCCTAAATTTTTGAAAGACAATTTCTTTTGAGATTTCCTCTTCTAAGTTTGGGATATGCCCATCCCACTTTTTTAGATATCTTATCCTATTTCTGCTTCTATGCTTCAAATTTGTTAGGAAAAGGTGTGTTGTACACCTTGCAATAATGTATTTAATTTAATTATTCTTGGGGCCACTTAATGTTGCATGTAACATTGGGACATAAGTTAAGTTGTAAAAATGTAATTATTTAATATTGGGGAAAAATAATAAATAAAGTACCCAATATTAAATAAGGGGACATGGTTTTGTAATATCATGGTTTTAGTCACATGGTTTTGTGTATAACCCTTGGTAGAGAAAAATTAGAAAAATCTTGTTTAAGTTTGAATCTATGCATTGCATGTGAGAATCAAAGCCATGGCAAGATATGAGGGTTTTGTAGGTTGTTTATTACAAATATGAGGAAATCATGACATAGGTTCCTATTATGTTCTTTGGATCATATGATACTCTTTTTCAAAGGAGGTGTGAGATCATGATGTCATGGTTATGTTCCTGATTCGTCGATTGGATATATGACATCAATCTTGGTTGGCTCTCTTTGTATTGGGTACATTGATCATTTGCTTGATTACTTCATGATGGTACTATGGTGCATTTGGAGTTTCGCATGGATTGGTTGGTTACAAGTACTCATGGATACTTGGAGACATAGGTGAGGCTTGAGTTCTCTTATGGTTAGAGACATGTGTTGAGATGGTTACTCTTGATGAGATTTCAGCAGGAAGTCTGAGGAGCCTACACCTTAGTTGGACGTGAGTTCAACATGGACCTATGAGGAGAGTGTTCTTGGATGATTCATGATGACTTGGATGTCTTGGAGGAGCATTCTCATTCCTCACTCTTGGTCTACTCGGCAGTTTCACTTGAGAGGTATTGCCCATTGTTTCTTTCAGGTGCATCATGTTTATGCTTTAGCTTCTAATGCATATGGATCTTGAGCTATGGATATATGGTTTTGGAGGATTCATTTGAGGAGTGTTGGCATGTTTATCTCCTTATGCATTGTGATTACATTCATTGATGTTGAGTTTAGGAGATGTATTGGGATTATTTCCTTCATTGGGAATGGATTTAGTTTGATCTTCTTTGGTTATGAGAGGCTTACATCCATATTGATTACATGATACATATGTTATGTTTGATCTTGGTGATTGAACGGTTGGGTGTTGTCATGGATTTTTTTTGGGGTGTTGTGGAGGAGATCATACTTGACACAGTTGGCATTTAGACCTGTGTATATAGGAGATTTTTCTATAGGTATATATGTGCATAGTTTCTCTCTTTGGTCTTGGTTATCTTCTTGAATGTTCGGTTTCACATTACATTGGTTTGAGGTTTGGTTGGAGCTATTGTGATCACTAGCTTGTGGTCATGTGTCTTCACTTATGTTCTTGGGTGATGACATGGAGGTTCCTTTATCTTTTTCCTTTGTTGGGTGTGGAGAACTTGGGAGAGCTATGGAGACTTGTGGTGAGAGTTCTTACAGGTTATTGATTGACAGGTTTGCATATCATTGTGGATGATTCCTTGGTTCTACATGATGGTGTTTACACTTTCTATATGATGTTATTGGTAGACTTGGTATGCCTTGATCTTTTTCAGATTTGCATTACCCATGCAATGGGAGCTCTTGGATGTGTATGCCATTCTCTGATAGGTTTTGCACATGGAATTTATGATTGCAGTTTATGGGTGTATATGTTTATGGCATGATTTTACTATGTTTTGTATACCTTAGAGGTATGGATAGTTGGATGTATTAGTACTTGTTGTGGGGTGTTATTTAAGCTTTTGGTTTGTGTCCATCTTGACAACTATTGGTGCATATTGATACCTTTGGATTGAGTGTTTGTGTTTGGGATATCAGTTGAGCAGGACTTATGTTTCGTTGTGACATATTGTGTGGCTTCTCTATTGGATGACTTCTTATCTTTGTGCATTGGCATGATGGAGGACAAGAGCATTCATTCTTGGGATGGTGGTCACTTTGATTCTTGTTGTAGGTATCTTGATGGAGCATATGGAGCACTTTGATTCCGTGATGGTATATGTGGCTATATGGATTATTAATTTGATTCATGTTTTGAGGTTACTTGTTCCCCTTATGCAATGTATACAACAAGTGGGAGAATGTTAGGAAAAGGCGTGTTGTACACCTTGCAATAATGTATTTAATTTAATTATTCTTGGGGCCACTTAATGTTGCATGTAATATTGGGACATAAGTTAAGTTGTAAAAATGTAATTATTTAATATTGGGGAAAAATAATAAATGAAGTACCCAATATTAAATAAGGGGACATGGTTTTGTAATCTCATGGTTTTAGACACATAGTTTTGTGTAATACCACTTAATGGTTTTGTGAGATCTTGCTTCTATAAAAGCAACCACAAAGGTAGTTGTTTAAGGTTGGTCAATTGGCAGGTTAGCTCTGGTTAGCATTTGTGAGGGTTTGAAGCATGGCACAGGAGGTGTGGTTGCATGCTTGTTCGCATGGATTATTTGGAGAGGACTTGTTGCTTCAATGGTGTTCATGGAGACTCTAAAGATTTGTATTGTAATCTTTATTGTTGAATAATACGTGAGAGATGGATGTTTTTGGAGGTTGGGTATGTTGTCTATTCTCTTGCATGTGGATTCTAAATACTTAGATGCATAGATTTCTCTTTTGGGTTATGTGGAAATTGTCTTTAAATGGCTGCAAGTTTCCAACAAAGTTTGATTGGTGAAAAACCTTAGTATTTTTGTCTCCTTCAAATAGCCATTGGATCCTAGATTTTTAATCTCTTCCTTTTTGTTAATTTTATACAATTGAACTCTCAATTCTCGTTCCTCATTGTAGATGGCCTCATCAACAACGCCCTTTTCCATCAAATCTTGCACTTCTTTGATGTTGTCTCTAATAGATTTCTTCATATGAAAAATGTTCCCAAAAGAGTACTTATTCCAACCTTTAACTCTTTCTTTGAATTTTTTAGTTTAGTGGCCAAACAGAACATCGAAGTGCCCACACAAGCTTCACTCCACCATCTTTCCACAAGAGATTTAAAATCAAGGTGGTGTGTCCACATGATTTCGTATCTGAAAGGGAAAGGCCCTTTGGCAACATTATTCTCCCAAGGAGGAGGGCATTATGGTCTGAACTTGTTCTTGGAATAGCAGATACGGTGAGTGTATTGAAGATGTTCCAATTTGAAGAAATAAGGAATCAGTTTAATTTAACTTGGATTAGGTGATTCCCCTGACGTCAATTAGACTAGGTAAATTGAGTTCTAATCAAGGGAATATCTATGAAGCCCACAGAGTTGAAAAACCCCACAAGATCCAACATACTATCCAAAAATTACTCTAGGGCACCCAACTTTTCTAAAGGAAACAGTGGCAAGTGGAAGTCTCCTCCAAGCATCTGAAGCTCCTCTTTGTTGTTGTTTTTCCCAAAGGTCCAGTCTTTCAAGATGAGAGTTGGGGCCATAGATGTTTATCAAGTTCCATTTCTCTAAGGAAATAATATCTTCAAAGGAGACCATCAAGTAGTTTTTACCAAAAAATTCAATGGTGCCTTTTAGTCTAGCAAGATTCTAGCAAGTAGCAATACCCCCTGATGCTCCTTCAACATCATTGACATTGTAATTAGCACTTGGCTAGAAACTTTGACAATTTTATCAACGGTGTCCTTTTTCATTTTGGTTTCTTGAATCAAAAACATGGTAGGCTTATGCTTTGCAATACCCATATTAATCAAATGTTGTTTAAAGGGACCATTTAGGCCCCTTATATTCCAATAAATTAACTTCATTGGTTGAACATAAATAAACACAACACCACCTTGATGCTATGATAGGGGGGAGAAATTTTCCCCTTCTTTTTCAATTTTTTTCTTAAGAGTGAATCAAGGGTTTTTTGTCTACCTGAGGCCACCTCACAAATGGTGTCTTTGTTCCTAGATTCCTTCTAAGATGGCCTATTTGCTTTGTTCCCACCCCTTACATCAGGTTTTTCTTCTTACTGTATTTTTTATTAATTTGAGTCCTTGAATCTTCCTCGGTTGCACTATCAATAGGTGAGGAAGGAAATCCTAGCTTAGCCATAGTAGCCTTAATTTTTTTCCCTTCCTTTTGTGTTAAGGGTAGCTAGTGATTTTATTCTTTTGGACTATTTCTCAAGAGAAGAGACAGGAGGGGAATTTTATTTTCCATTATGATAATCCAATTCTCCATCCTCGAGATCTTCAAAATTTTCTTCTAAATATTTATTCTTTTTTTCATCTACTTCTGTAGACTTTTCCATCTTATTGTCCCCTATTTGTTTTGAATCTAGAAACTTTTCCTTATATTGATCTTCCCCAACTTTCTCTTTTAGCTATTATTTCAGAGTATTTTGGTTATTAAGTGGGCTAACATTTATTCCTTTGTCATTTGGAATCTCAAATGACTCTTCCATATTTTCCTTCGTGATCTCATTAGATGTATCATTAGTGGGGTTTTCTCAATAGCTTCATGGGCTACCTTGTGATTCTCCTCAAGAGGGGATTCATAAGTTGGTTCTTGCTCAGTCAAAGGTTGAGTCTTGAGAGGAGTAGTTTTTGAGAGGTTCCTAGGAGCATTCTTAGATATAGCCAAATCCATAGATTTGGAAGGGGGGTTAGGCTTCTCCCTCAACTACCCCCATTAGAATCCATGGTATTCTTATTACAAGAATCCTATAAATGGTCAAACTTATTGTAAATCTATCAATAATCCCTAGCATTTTCATACTCCAAGGGTTGGATCCAATTTTTAAACTTTGATTTCAAGGTGACTAAGGTAGAGAGAAGAGTGTTTATTGCCACATTAACATAGATTCTAGCTAATACTAGTCTAGAATTGAGTTGAGTGACTTTCTCTATAGTAAAAATTCCACTTAGAAAGGAATCAACAATCCCTTTAAAAATTCCATGGTTCCAAAATTCCAAAGGTAGGCCCAAGAGGCGAACCCAGGTTAGGGCGACCATACCCAGATCAGTAGAGAGATTGAAATTGAGTTTCCATTTAAAAAGAGGAAATTTTTAAAACCTAAATCAAAGGCCTAGGTACCTCTTGTAAGAACCTTAATCATGTATTCATGCATAACAAAGCTAAAGATAAACATACCTTTAGCCATAGCACTAATAGTTACACTGCCTTTCAGATTTCAAGTAGAGTTCGTCCATTTTCTTACTTGGTCAATGTTCGAATGGTATGCCAAAAACTTTCCCACCAAAGATAGCTTCAAAGCCTCAATAGCCTCATCCATTAACTGGTCAGGCACTTCAACTTCCAACCTGTCAACTGAGCAAGAAGAAAAAATTATACTTTGAGTTGTCATTGCTAGTGCACCTCCATCAACAAGTTTGTCCACGTAAGAAATTGGATCCTCATGCGTAAAAAAGGAATCTCAGCCAAAAGGAGGGGATATGAGGAGTTTACTCAGAGAACGGGCCACGACATCTACTGAATATGAGGCAACAAACCCCAAAGCCTTACCAGAATAAGGGACAACATTTTTAGATGGGGGAGCCTTGATGGGCCCCTCACCATGCCAAATCATCTCACAAACCATAAGAATTATAGAGAAAATTTGATGGGTGATGTTGATGAAAAATGTCTACTTCTATTTTTCCCCTTTTTATTGGTTCTAGCCCCATTACATGGTCTTGTAAGAAGAAATATACTATTGCATTATCATCTATAAAGACAAAGTATCAAGGTGCAATTCTTACTAGCTAGGAGGTTTTTTGGCTTCAACAATTAATGATTGAGTTTGGGTTTCCTCCTAATAGTCCCAAAACTATCTAGTGTGATAATCAAAGTTGCATTAATATTGTTCACATCCTAATGGAACATCAATGGACTAAGAATATTAAGATCCACATTCACTTCATTCAGTAGCTCATCCAAGATGTTATTCTTAGCTTAGATTATTTTCCTATAGAGGAGCAAGTTGTTGACATCTTTCCTAAGCATTTGGAATCACCTCAATATATTTATTTGTGATTGATTCTTAGGGTGAATAATTTTTTTACTTGGGGGTCTTCTTGATTCGTTCCAAGTTCACTAGTACAAATTTTATTTTCATCTTTTTTCTCTCTTTTAGAGAAGAGTTTTCTTTCATAGAGTTTTTCCTTTCCTCCAACTGTGAATAATATTTTGTACATGGATACCTCATTAGGCCTTATTTTTTAGACCTGTCATTACTTTTTGTGCATTATTTTGTACCTCTTTGTTTGTACTTAAGGGGCATTGGTGTGAATAAGATATATTATCTAGCTATTTTTATTTTAGGACATATTCATACTTAGTTACTTAAGCTTATATAATTTAATTTTTGTGTCTCATATCATAATATTAATCAATTTTTCATGATCTTAGATAGCTTTAGTTTTTTATCTTTACCTATTTAGTGTTACAAGTATGGGTAGTTGGTGTTGTCATTGATTTCAATAGGCTTATGTTTGTGTTATCATTGATCATGTCAATTGGTAATGGTTGAGAAGTTGTGATGATGCATTGATTAGTTTCATTATGTTGTCATTAGTAAGTGCTTTTGATGTCAACCTCTAGTGTTGCTTTGATAAGCTTTTGTTTGTGGATTTTTTTGGTTTAGTGGTGAATGAGAATATGTCTCTAGTGCTTGGTTTCCAAGTGCTTTTGAGAAAATTTGAATAGAGGAAAATAATGTGTTACAGAGGTGTTATGGTATACAATGTGGTGTTTTGGTTTTCTCTGCATTTCTTCCATGTTGAAGATCTACTTGTGTGATTTGGATATGTTGATCAGAGGTCTCCATAGATGTTATATCCAAAATTTCTTGCTCTGGATCATTGTGTAGAGAAAGTTGTGTTCACTAGTGTGTTCAAACTGTATTGCAGTGTTGTTTGGGAGAAATGGTTTTGCTCCACATTTCTCCACAATTTGGTTTCTGGTCTTGTAGTTCTAGAAGTGTGCTAATAAGGTTCATATCTACCTTTAGTTGAAGTTGTTTATGGTTTGGTTCTCTGCAAATTGATTTCTTAAGTTATAGTGTATGGAAGGTTGTCTAAGTGTATTGGGTGTGTACATTCTTCAAGTGAAAGTTGTTGTGAAGGAATTTGTTGTATTTCAGGGTGTTTATAAAATATTCTAGATTGTGTTCAAGAGTTGTGTGTGGTCTGCAAGTCATCTTTGGATTTGAGGAAGTGTGTACTTAAAATATAATGGTGTTTACATAGGTTCGACCAACCTTGAGTGTTTACACTAATTATGGATTTGCTTCAGTAATTGTGGAAGTGTGGGGTGGTGTATATGTATGATTTGGGTCTGATTTAAGATGTGGTGTGGTCTACTTTCATTCCTTTCCATCGCGAGAATGCTTACTGTCGACCTAATTTGAATTTGCATAATTGAAGTGCATAGCCAACCTTGAATAATGTTTTCAAGGTTGAAGAAGGTATACATAAGTGTTGTGTTGATGGAGGATTATGTAGAGTGAGTATGATTTAAATTACAGAGTTGTGAAGTGTGAATTTGTGAAGTGCAATATGAGCTTTAATGAGTTATACTACTGGACTTGCAGTGAGAAGAAGGTGTCTACAATCTTCGGAAAGGTTGTGAATGTGTTGATGATGCTGTGGTGGACTTTTCTATTGCATTGAGATGGATTTCTCACTATAACATTCTTCTTTTATTTTTTTTTGTAATCTGGCAGTGAGCCCTTCTTTCTTTTAGGTAGTGAGCCCTCTGACAATGAGCCTTTTGTATTTGGTGTTGCAATTACTTTATATTGTGAGCTAATCCTTACCATGGTTTTTCCCTTCTTGGATTTTCCATGTAAATCTGGTGTTCTATTGTGCATGGTGTTGATGTGTTTTAGTTTTTATCATTTGCTTTCATGTTAAATCATTCTAACAGATTAAGGGTTAATTTAGTTGATGTAGATATGGACGTTTGAGGGTTTTGATATTTGGATAAACAATTGATTCACCCTCCTCGTATTTGACTTGTGCATTCAACAATTGGTATTAGAGCAAGGTTACTTGGAAGAAAGATTAACTACTTGAGGTAGATCTGGGATGGTGCAAAAGAGGGATGCTCCTTTTTTTGATGGATCGGACTATGGATTCTAGAAGACAAGGATGGAAGGTTTCCTGGTATCTCTTAGATTTGGAGTTTGGAAGATTTTGGAGACTAGATATACTATTCCTACTAATGGTCCAAGTATTGATGATGAGATCAAGGCCTATGAGAATAATGGTAAAGCAAGGTATGCTCTTTTAAGTGTTCTTACTAACACCGAACTTGTGAAAGTTATGAATTTGAAATCTGCTGAAAATATCTATACAAAGTTGGGAAGTATTTATGAAGGAGATGATAAGGTCAAGCAAGCTAAGATGCAAAATTTAAAGATCACATTTGAAAACCTAAGGATTTCTGAAGATGAAAACATTACAAGCTACATGCAAAAGGTGGAGGAAGTTGTCAATTCCACGAGAGGTCTTAGTGGAAAACTTGAAGAAGTGGTAAAGAAGGTATTGAAAACTCTTCTGAAATCTCGCAGTTACAAATTTTATGCTATTGAGGAAGTTCAAGACTTAATAAAATACTCTAGAGATCAATTGTATGATGCTTTATCTACTTTTTAAATTAGAGCATTTGGTCCAAGTAATACAATAGTTGAGACTACTTTTAAGGATGGAAAACTAGAAAGGATTGAGGAATCAAATCAAGAGGATCTTGATGATATTGAAGCAAACTTTGTAAGGAGAATGAAAAAAGAGTATTGGTAAATACAGAGGTAAGTTTCCTTTCAAATATTTTAGTTGTGGTAAGATAGGTCATTATCCTTTGATATGTCCAAATAGAGCTTTAAATGACAAAAATAAGGAGAACAAAGGTAAAGCAATTAAGAAAAGCTATTATATTAGAGAAGATGCCAGTATATCTAATGATGAATCTGACTATGGGGATGATGAGGATAATGAATGCTTGTTCATGGATATAAAGGTTGAATCTAATTCTACTAACTCTAAGAGATGTGTGAAGAAAAGTGCTTCAAAAGAAGGTCATAATGCTATGGTGACTACTTTTCATGCTAGAGAGGAGAAGAACTACTAGATCATAGACAATGGATGCTCAAATCATATGACTAGTGAAAAAAGTAATTTTGTTAGAATTGAAAAATATGAAGGAGTTCTTGTTAAGTTTGGTGATGATACATCTACTAAGATATGGGGAAAAGGTTCAATTAGTTTTCATGGCAAGCATAATACAAATGATGTTCATGTCAAGGGTTTAAGGAATAACCTCTTGAGTGTTAAACAAATGTGTAGAAAAGGCTATAATCTTATGTTCAGGATGATGGATGTGAAATCAAAAAAGGCTCTAGAACTATGGTTGATATAGGAAGAAGGATTGATAGAAATTTTTATCATCTTAAAGGTGTTGATGGTCATTGCTTCATGACTTGGATTAATGAAAGTTGGCTATGGAATAGAAGGATGTGTCATATTAATTTAGATAGTCTAGTGAAGATCAGTTCAGTTCAAGCTGTGAGATATTTGCCAAGGATTACAAATCCCATTAATGTTGTCTGCAAGCAATGTCAAATTGGGAAGCAATCAAGAAGAAGTTTCAAAGTCAAAGAACAATCTACTACTAGATTGTTGGATATGGTGCATACACACCTTTGTGGTCCTACCAAAGTAAGAAGTCTTCAAGGTGATAGGTATTTCATGCTATTGATTGATGATTATTCTAAAATGATATGTGTTACTTTTCTCAAAGAAAAATTAGAAGCTCTAGATAAGTTTAAAGCATTCAAAGTTATAGTTGAGAATGAAATAGATATGAAATCAAGTGTTGAGGTCTGATAGAGGTGGAGAATTCACCTCCAATGAGTTTAATAGTTTTTGTGAGAATCATGGGATAAAGAGGCATTTATCTTCCCTTAGGACTCCTCAATAGAGTGGAGTGGTTTAAAGAAAGAATAGGATTGTTTGGTAAGCTGCAAGAACAATGATGAAAGAGGAAAACCTATTAGAAGTCTACTAGAGAGAAGTAATTCACACTACTATCTACATTCTTAAATGAGTTCAAGCAAGAGAAAATAGTGCAAAGAATCCCTATGAGTTGTGGTATGGAAGAATCCCTACTGTAAAATACTTTAGAGTGTTTGGAAGCAAATGCTATATTAGAATAGATGAAGAAAATTTAGGAAATTTTGATACAAGATCTGATGAAGGTATCTTCCTTGGATATTCTACAAGAAGCAAAGGTTATTGGTGGTAAAACAAGAGATTGAAGAAGATTATTGAAAGTGCAAATGTCAAAGTAGATGAAGAATTACAAAAGAACTATGTGGTGATAGATGGATATGTATCATATGATTCCTCTTGCAGAGAAAATGACAAAGATGAAGATAAGGAAAAAGAAGTTCAGATTGAAGAGGAAGAAGCTCTAGAAAGGATCCCTAACACTCCTAAGTATGTGTACAAGAATCATTCTAAAGATCAGATTATTGGTGACAAAAGAAAAGGTGTGTCGACAAGAAAAAAAGTTGTTGTGGTTGAAGAATAGGTAAATCTATGTTTATTTTCTAAAGTTGAACCCAAAACAGTGATTGAAGCATGCAAATATGAGTATTTGGATCAAGGCTATGGAAGAACTAATGCAAATTGAGAAGAATCAAACTTTGGAACTTGTCCCAAGACCAAAAAACAAGAATTTTATTGGAACTAAGTGGGTATTCCAGAACAAACTGAATGAGAATGGAGAAGTGGTAAGAAACAAGGAAATACTTGTGTGTAATAGCTACTCACAAGTAGAAGGAATAGATTTTGAGGAGACATTTTCTTTGGTGGCAAGAATGAAAGCTATTAGAATGCTTCTAGATTTTGCAACACACAAATATTTCAAAGTATATCAGATGGATGTGAAGTCTACATTCTTGAATGGTGAGTTTGAAGAATAAGTATACATTGAACAACCAAAAGAATTTCAGTTATCAGACAAACTAGATATGGTATGTAGATTCAAAAAGGTACTTGATATGTATTGAAGCAAGCTCCTAAAGCTTGGTATATAAGGTTGGATAGGTAATTGATACATCAAGGATTCAATAAAGGTACCACGAATAGTAATCTTTATTTCAAAGTTGAAAAATATCAAATCTTGATTGTGGTTGTGTATGTTGATATAATTTTTGGAGGAAGTTGTGCAAGAGATTTGCAAAAGAGATGCATAAAGAGTTTTAGATGTCTATGTTTGGGGGGATAAATTTCTTCCTTGGGCTTCAAATTAATCAAACAGAGAAAGGTATATTCATTTTACAATCAAAGTATGTCAAGGAAATGTTGAATGAGTTTGGAACAGAAGATTCTAAACCAGTGTGTAATCCTATGGTTACTGGTTGCAAGCTATGTAAGAATGATTTATCTCCTAAGGCTGATGAAAGCAAGTATAGATCAATGATTGGAGGACTGCTATATCTAACTACTACTAGATTGGATATCATACATGTAGTTTGTATTGTGGCTATATTTTAAGAAGATCCTAGAGAATGACATGTTGCAGAAAAAAAGAGGATATTCAAATACTTAAATGGCACTTTGGAACATGGCTTGTGGTATCCAAAGGATATTAGTTTCTCTTTGAATACTTATACAGATGTTGATTAGGTAGATTGTGTGGATGACAAGAAAAGTACAAGTGGTGGTGCATTCTTTCTTGGATGTGGATTGGTGTCTTGGTTGATCAAGAAGCAAGATTCAGTATCTTTATCTACTACAAAGGTAGAATATATTATAGCGGCATCTTGTTGCACACAGGTGTTGTGGATGAAGCAAACCTTGAAGGTTATTAGAGTTGTATGTGATGAACCAATTCCTATCTTTTGTGATAATACAAGTGCTAATAACATTTCAAATAATCTGGTTCAATGCACTCAAAGATAGAACATATCTCAATCTGGTATCACTTTTTGAGATAGAAGGTTGTAGAGAATGAAGTAAAGCTTGAATATGTGCCTACAAAACATCGGGTTGCTGATATATTTACTAAGGCTCTTCCTAAGGATACTTTTGAGTATCTCTGAGAGAAGTTAGGGGTTATTACCCCTCCTTTGAACTAGATGCATAAGGATATGCATCAATCTAATGGACTTCAAGATTCATTCTTTGTCCTGGATTGATATTAGAGGCTACCTCTAAGGGGGAGTAGGTAGTGTAGTACAATAAAAGGTTGTTGCAATCAAGGGGAGTATGTAGATTAGTAAAAAGGAAAAGGTAGTTGCAGATCAATAAAGAGAGAAAGTATATATGTTCGATGTCAAAGGGGTAAAGAGATGCAAATGTGTTGCCCTTTGCCATTGATGTCAAAGGGGAAGAGAGGAAGCAATGTGAAAAAAGGATCAATTAAGAAAGGGGGAGAGAGAATAATGTGAAAAAGAAGCTGAGGGAGAGAAAGTAAAAGGGAGAAAGAGAAATAGTTGATATGGAGTAGTGTGTTGGAGAAAGAGTTGTTATGTTTGTTGTTGATGGTTTTTCACATTATGTGTTGCCATCAATGACAAAGGGGGAAATTGTTGCAAGTATGAGTAGTTGGTGTTATCATTAATGTCAACATGCTTATGTTTGCATTGTCATTGATGCCAACTGGTAATTGTTGAGAAGTTGTGATGATGCTTTGATTAGTTTCATTATGTTGTCATTAGTAAGTGCTATTGGTTTCAACCTCTAGTGTTGTTTTGATAAGCATATGTTTGTGGATGTTGTTGGTTTAGTGTTGATGAGGAAGTACTAAAGATAATGAGAATATGTCTCTAGTGCTTGGTTTCCAAGTGCTTTTGAGAAAATTTGAATAAAAGAGGAAAATAGTGTGTTGCAGAGATGTTCTGGTATACAATGTGGTGTTCTGGTTTTACTCTATATTTCTTCTATGTTGAAGATCTAATTGTGTAGTTTGGATATGTTGAATAGAGGTGTTCATAGATGTTATATCAATAATTTCTTAGTCTAGGTCATTGTGCAGAGAAAGTTGTGTTCACCAATGTGTGAATTATATTGCAGTGTTGTTTAAGAGAAATGGTTTTGCTCCGCATTTCTCCACAGTTTGGTTTCTAGTATTGTGATTTTGTAAATGTGTTGATAAGGTTCATATCTACCTTCAGTTAAAGTTGTTCATGTTTTGGTGCTTCACAAGTTGATTTCTTGAGTAACGGTGTACGAAAGGTTGTCTGAGTGTATTGGGTGTGTACATTCTTCAAGTGAAAGTTGTTGTGAAGGAATTTGTTGGATTTTAGGGTTTTTATGGAATATTCCAGATTGTGTTCAAGTTTTGTGTGTGGTCTGTGAGTCATCTTTGGATTTGAGGAAGCATGTACTTAAAATTTAATGGTGTTTACACAACTTGGGCCAACCTTGGGTGTTTACACTAATTGTGGATTTGTTTCGATAATTGTGGAAGCACAGTGTGGTGTGTACATATGATTTGGGTCCGAGTTAAGATGTGGTGTGGTCTACTTTCATTCCTTTCCATTGCGAGAATGCTTAGTGCTAACCTAATTTTCATTTGCATAGTTGAAGTGCATAGCCAACCTTGGAGAATTTTTTCAAGGTTGAAGAAGGTATAAATAATTGTTGTGTTGATGGAGGATTGTGTAGAGTGAGTATGATGTAAATTGTAGAGTTGTGAAGTGTAATGCAAGATTTAATGAGTTAGACTACTAGAAGTAGTGAGCAGAAGGTGTCTACAATCTTCAGAAATGTTGTGAATGTGTTAGTGATGTTGTGTTGGATTTTTCTCACTATAACATCCTTCTTTTCTTCTTTTATGTAATCTAGCAATGAGACTTTCTTTCTTTTGGGAAATGAGCCCTCCAGTAGTGAGCCCTTTTGTATTCAATGTTGCAATTACTTTATACTGTGAGCTAATCCTTGTTGTGGTTTTTCTCTTCTTGGATTTTCCACGTAAATTTGGAATTATATTGTGCATGGTGTTGATTTGTTTTAGTTTATGTCATTTGCTTTCATGCTAAATCATTTTAACATATTAAGGGTTAATTAAGTTGATGTGGATCTAGATGTTTATGAGGGTTTTGATATTTTGATGTACAACTAATTCACCCCTGGGCTCTCAGTTGTCTTGTGCATTCAACATATAGAAATGTCAGCTTATTAATTATAATCACAATATATTCATTATTTTCTAGCACTACAATAATTCATTCTATTTCATCTCTTATGGAAGGTTTTTGGTATTGTTGGTTAGATTGTTGTACCTATGAATTATTTCATAACTCTAATAATTCCCTCATAGTAGCATTTTCTTTTCTTATCCACATGTTTCATCCTTTTAATTCAAAGCAATCAACTTCACAACATGTGCATGGACCTCAAACAAAATCTCCCAAAAACAATATTTTACATGTGCATAGTCCTCATAATTAACTTCCCAAAAAATATTTAATATAAAATATTTTTTGTCATATTTTTTAATTTATATTATAAAAAGATAGTTCTATTATAAAAATTAAGACCTCCATTCAAGAAAATTAGGGGAAATAACAAACTAAGTGAAAAAAATTCAAAATATTACACTATACTTGGATTAGTGTTCTTATTTTAACAAAAACAATATTTTTTATCAATAGAAAAAGAGAAATGTGTTATGGTAAAATGCAAGTCTAAATTTGTGTTAGTAAAATTAAAAATTAATAATAAATAAAATATTCAATAACAAATTATCAAAAATATATTGGAGTCAAAAATCTAATTCTAAGAAATTCTAGAAAGATTTTATTTATAGTAAATATTACATTTGGTTTCGGGTTCAACCCCCGCTCTCGCGGTTGACTGGTGGGCCTGTATGCGGGCTATGGTGTGCACCCGCAGGGGGGTAGTCTCACCCCAGCTCGCCCTAGGTACCTAAGGTATGGGCTATTGGGCCATTGGGCTGAGTCATGGGGACACCCTGCTGCATAAAAAAAAAATTACATGTGGTAAAATATAGCTAAGTATACAATAATTAAAAAATTATAAAAATGATGAAAAATAATCAAAAGTGAAATATTTTTTAAACTATAAATTGAATCTTTAAAAAATGTGACAGTAATCACTAATTTACATCATCTTTAAATTATTAACTTGTTCAATATAATTGATAGAAAGTGTTGAATGCTAAAAAAATATTGATATTTATGGCTCATTAAGGTTGAAAAGTGGGATGTACGCTATTGTGCTTTCACCATATGAGAACATCAACATGCACACATTTTTAATATATTGAACCATTTGAAGATTTAATTGTGTATTTCTTTGAAAAATATAATTTACAATATTTTTAATATATTATAAAATATGTTTAATATAATACACTATATTTTTTAAATACCTAATATTATGTTGGTTCAATTGAAAGTATGTTTCGATGATTTTTTTTATCAAACTCATTCAAAAACATGAATGGTACCATGTGGTCCACTATGGTGGTATAAGGTTAAATATAAGGTCGTACAATCAAACATACTTTGAAGCCCCTTGGATAAGGAAAATGTGTCAAAATGGACTTTCTTTTTCCTCTTATTGATATGATAGCTATGAACTAGGAGCTACATGGTCTCCCTACATTCAATAACTCTAATTTATAAGTGATGGAGGTTTTAACAATCTAGTGTCTATGATGAAGTCATTTGTTACTAGATGGTGTGTGACTTAGCATGTAATTTTGTATTACAATACTCATTTGGATTAAGGGAGAGAGGCCAATAGTTGGTGGGATCTTATTGTTGGTATAGTTTCTTATGGTTATAGGATTTTGTCTTGAAGCATATTTATATTTTATAATGTCAATAATTATTCCACATGTAAATAAATAAAAATCCAAATGTTTGTCAAGATGGACCCTTACATGATTGCATGAGAACTTATGA
>VDFB02365490.1:71153-99489 GCA_007258455.2 Sequoia sempervirens
GGATTTTACCAGACAAAAGAGGTGCCCACTCCTTGGAAATTCTTTCACCTAGTTAATTGGCTCCCCAAAAAATATTTGTTTAGAGGTGAATGTGACATTATCCAGATTTTTAGCCACCTAATATCTCAAGCGGGTCCTTATGAAGGGCATGCACCATTGAAAAAACAAACAATTGTTTCATCCATCAATGCTAATGAGTGGGTGAGTCGTCCAAAGGTATCACCTCTATGCTGTCAACTTGGCACAAAAAAAAACAAATGGAAAAATTGTTCACTCTAAAGTAGTTAATGTTTTATGTTTTTTATTTTTTTTATTTTTATTTATTGAACAAAATAATTTAGATTACAAGAATGTAGTTGGAATAAATAGAAATACAATATAATAAAAGTTTCATATTAAAATAAAGTCTTACAATACCAGTTACAAGATAATAGTCATTAGAAAACATAGAACACGTGTTATTCCATATATTTCTTAAAATAAATTGCCCAATAGAATCCTCAATCACATCATTTTGCATACCAAGACCGACAATTTTTATTCTAGTTTCGTTTTATTGAAGGATGGTATTTTTCACAATTATTATCTGAATTGGGATCCCTTATACTTTTTGTTTTCTATTATCTTATTTATGATTGTTGCCTCCTTTTCTTAAATGTGATATATATATAAAACTTTAAGACCTAAAACTTTATTGCATAAAAGGAGGGAGCATAATTGTTCATATAAGTGGTTAATATTTTATATTTTCTATTATTTTATTCTCGATTGATGTTTCCTTTTGTTTAAAGGTATGAAATTTTTTCTACTATCTTAGCGTGATATCCTTTGCCCTTTTCTTATATTTTATTTTTTATTATCTTACTTTTGAATGATGCCCTTTGCCCTTATTGTATATTTTATTTTCTATTATCTTACCATTGACTGACCTATGCCCTTATTGTATATTTTATACCTTTGCTTTTTTTAATATATTATTTCGACATTTTTCACCCATATTTTTCTTGTATTGAGCTGCCTTTTGCCCTTTTTGTATATTTTATTTTGACATTTTCCCCTATTTTTTGTTTATTATTTTCTTTTAGATACTGTGCTCTGCCCAACATTTTGTCTTTGATAGTTCAGACACGTGACTTTTTCTCTTTGATAGTTCAGGCACATGATTTTTTCTCCACGAATCTTTTTCTTGAATTGGGTGGATGCAGTATGAAACTTTGAACCTTCCGGTCCCTTAAAAAAAACCTATTTATACGGGCATAAGCACATGACGGCAATAAACTTTCTCCCATTTTTCAAGTATCTTTTCTACCATGGGAAATATCATTTCTTCCCATTCTTCATCCCCGCTATCTGATGCCAGTCCCTCTATCCATTATAATGTTCCCATTACTGCATATCAGATTTTCATTAATCACTGCGGAAAGGACACAAAGCAATTTCTTGCAAGTATCTTGTATCATAATCTTCAGAATAGAGGATTTAAAGTGTTTTTGGACAAAAATTCTCTACGAGCGGGACAATACATACCCCAAGCGATAACATGCGCGATACGCACTGCGTCCGTTCATGTTGTAATCTTGTCTCCCAACTATGCTCAATCCGAGTGGTGCCTAGATGAATTACTTTTGATCTGTAAAACAGGGGCTCCAATTGTCCCCGTGTTTTGGGAAATTCGACCTTCTGACGTTCGAATGGAGAACAAGAATGGAGCGTACGCCAGAGCTTTCCAAATGCATAAACAGGCTGGCAAATTCGATAGTCGAACGCTTGAGAAATGGAAAGACGCTCTGCGCTGGGTTTCACTACTGGAAGGATTTATTAGTGAAGGGTAAAACACATTTTAAGTTTTATTTTATTTTATTTTTATTTTATTGGGCTGGAGCATGGGTTTTAACATATTATTCCTTAACTGTTTCAGTGACCAAGGAGAGATGGTGGAGAAAATCACAGCGTGTGTGGTTGAATATATGGAAATGGCAAAATGCCAAGGCAACACATTTGGAAGGGCCGCTTAAAATGAGAAGGTTGTGGGGTGTTTATCTCAACCGTAGTTAATATTATCTCAACCGTAGTTACATTTTTACATCTTTATGAAGCATAAGCAAAAATGCTCTAGCCTATATTTTGTAAGTTATTAGTTTCTGCCTCGGCAGGTTACTAAATTTGATTTACATTGACATTTTAGTCTAAGGGATGATTTGAATTTATTATAAATTTAATTCAAATTTCAAAATAATATTTAATGTGAATTTTTTAGTTGCGATTTTTAATCTTTTATTATTTTTAGTGTTACTAAAATATGTAACGCAAATTATTAAATTATATTTTTTAATATGTTATATTATCCAATGGTCTCATCAATGCTTGTAAGGAGTTTTATTAATTTTACTAATAAGGAATTAAAATTTAATTTAATTTATATAAATTACTTGTATAAGTCATATTTATAAAAAAAATTAATATGAAAATATTGCATCTTATTAGGGGAGAGGACTCACCAGTTGAGCATCCTAACTTCGTGGAAATTTCAAATCACTACCAATTTTTTACAACAACTTACTTGGCAAGTCCCTTGCTTATAACTTTCGTTTCAGGGCCACATCAACAAATATAATGCCACATCAGCATGTTTTTTGTCAAGATATAATTGACCAATACTTGTATAACCACATCATGAATAGTTGAGTGCTGATATAACATCAGCATGATTGGTTGCTTTTTAGATCAAAAAAATACAATTTATCTAATTATGAATAATCATGTCACAACTATTAGTCTAATATTAATAAAAATATTAGACATTATATAAACTGCTACTATCACACAACATCTTCAACTATGGGTCCTCTCCCCTATAAGAGGGTGGGGCCATTCGAATTTACGGCCTTGGGGGCGGGCTCGTATAGATGCATCAGGCGTTGAGAGGAAGGACAATAGCTTTTCCAAAGGCTTACAGGGAGCAGATCTCCTTTCAGCAGTAGTTGCTGGTTCTTCCTGTGACTTCTCTATGCAATGCGCGGGAAGTATATTTTATTCTTCTCTGAATCCTGTAAAAGCGGGATTCAAATTTTCTCTAATTGCACCATTTATTCCTATATGGGGTAAGCCAGATTGTTTCCTTGCTATAAATCACCTAGGATTTGCGGCACATCATTAGGCTATAAATGGAATGGAGAGTCTGGAGAAATCTAGACAAGAGATAAAACATGCATTTCTATTTAGGATTTCTACCAGCCCCCGTTTCAGTTGAGGACAATGATAATACAGTTTCTTCCTTTGCTTTTTGATGAAAGCAGCAGGTATAACACCTTTTTTAATTTTTCTCTTTGCAATAAATGTTTATAAATTATAAAATGTTGGGAATCAGGTTTTTATTTAGTGGATTCGTCGTTTTCTTGCTCTGGATCTACGTAAAACTCAAATGGCGTGGTGTTTTATTCTTGAATCATCCATATCACGTTTTTGATTTTGTAGATTAGGCTTCGGAGAAATTTTAAATTTTTTCGTATCATAGGGTTTTTATCGAGTTATGAAGAGTGCCCGCTCTGAGATATATTGAAATATGCTTAGTTCGAATTTTCTGACAAATAAACAGTTTCTGTTGGGCACTCTATTCTAGGTAACTGTTGATTGGGGAGGGCAAACCCTACTTCTGGATATGCAGAGCAGCAGAGGTGAGACTATTATACCGACTTTTGTTATTTGGTGAGATCTTTCTGCTTTGCATTTTGTTTTAAGGCTATTGGTTTGTATTAACCACTGAATAATTATTAAGGAAGAATTTATTCTGGTAAGATTTTGCATTTTTTGCAGTCTGGTGTCTGTGTGCATCTTACACGCTTTACGTACAGCATAAGGTTCTAAAATATAAGTTCCTTACAAAAAGTTTGTTTTATTTTTGGTTGAGACTCAAATCCAAACAAAGTATTTGGTTTCGAGCATGGAATTTAAGATGAAAAATATCAGATAGTCTGCCCAATCAGGCCTATCTCTCTTTAGTAGTTAAAATTGATCACCGCTAGTAGTGCATCAAGCAACCATCTTTTTTATTTTCTTTTCCATTTTTTAAAAAATGCATATTAAGTAGAACAGTAGAACTGCCTAAACTAGCCAAGTCAAACTGAATTTCAAATTGTGTTCCTCTTAGCAGGGACTGCTCAGAGAGTTTTAGAGAATTGTACAGTGAAACAATTTCTGGAAAAACACTGTTTTTTTGTCTCTGCATCTGTTTTTAGGGTTCTACATATCAATTTACCAGAAAATAATTTTAATCCTGCAGATAAATTGCAATTTGTCAGATACCATCGTTAAATCTATGAGCAGCAATTGCAAACATATGGCTCCTAGCACCAGCTAGAATTATATTTCTTAAAACAATATCTACTAATTTCGAGTTAAATATTTTGAAATTTGCAGTTGCTCAAATTTTTATGCCTCGGGAGATTACTCCTAAGCTTGCAGCATAATAACAGGGCCTGCAGCCGTCCTCATTGAAGCCCAATATAAGTCCAACCAGATTTGAACCTAGACCTTGGCTGAACATAGCTTAAAGCCTTTTCCTAATCTGTGCGCTGGGGCCTTATACTGTTCAGCTATAATTTTCATAATACGCTGATAATTTTTATAAAATTATATTTGAATGGAGTAACTCCTCCATCAGTGCTCACAATCGGCCCTAGCATTGTAGATGTAAATCATAAGGACTTTTTCAACCACGCTGATTTTAGTGTTTCTAAACTTCTATATATCAATGTACATCATAGTGTTTGTAGAACCTAGATTTTTGAATAGGTGATACAGATATAATGTATTTCAGTTCCTTAACATTAGAGATAATTTTTAGATCACAAATTGACAGACATGACTTCCCAGAATTTGAGTTTTTAACAAAGATAATGAATTTTGGCTCTGCTGTGCACAGGGGCCCCTCAATAGTAGAGATTCTTGAGAGGTATTGGCTTCCTTTTCATCGAGAGGTTCTTGAAATGCATTGACCCCTTTTCACCTAGGTACTTGGAGGCAAAATCCGTTGATTGTTAAATTATCCTAACACACCAACCTTCAGATTTACGTTTTCAAAAACAACCCTATGGATAATGATAACATCCTTGAGATTACATTGGTTTATAGCATCTATCAATGTCTATCATTTAGTGCACGAGGGCTCAACAGGGGCACAAAGGCTGCAAGCTACCTGACCCAACCGAGGCTTGAACCCATGACCATTGAATTTGAGTGCAACTTTGAAATTTTTTCACTTTTACCACTTAAATGCATCCCATTGGACAAGTCATTCTATCATGTTAACTAAAAATCTACTAAAATAATCTTATGCAAAGCTCATCACAGGTTCTATAGTATGAGTTCTCTAATTTTCCTTTGCAGTTTAGCTTAAATGTCTCATCTAACTATCTTCCCGCACATTAATAAATTTCTATGAAACCTCAGGTAAGAGTGACATAGTGTTGGTTTTGAAACTTTCTCCTTAATTCTTTGTTTATTATATATTTCAAAATTTATTTTCTAAATGAGGCAAATTTGTATTATTTAAAAACTTGAAGATTCATCATAGTTGTTGCAGAAAACATTGCTGCCACTGAGCAAATAAATTTAAATGAAACATTAAAAAACCCATGCACTATTGTAATGATGAAAATCCCATACCAATCCCTTTTTCTCATATGGTTTTGACTTGCACTGATTAGGTTGCCCTTTTTGCATTGACTAGTGTGTATGTTGGCGTTTTTTTGTGTGGAAATTGACAAATGATCTTATCCTACCTCACCATTGCTCATTCTAGTTGTGTTGCATTTTCCTCCATAAATCACTTCTGGATTTAGCCTAGGCACTTCAACACCTAGCCTTGTTTTATAAACTCCAGTTTCAGATTAATTTTTCCACTGAAATTGCATTTTATATCAAAATATTAACTCCTTTAGTTCTCAAATAGATGGCTTATCTGTTCATTTCCTGCCTTTTTCTTCGTATAATCCAAGAAGAAATACATTCTAGTTCCTCTTAAATTCTCAACAAATCTCTGGACCAGTAAAATATTGCATTCCCAGGCTCAGGGAATAAAGATGGGAGTTTTCTTTGTGTAAATATCGGCTCTTAAAGGAGATAAAATTTCATATTTTTGTGTAAATACGTGGCTCAAAAATGGGGTACTTCATTTTCTTGGCTTAATATTCCTCTAATAAAGAAATATAACCTTGCTGGGGCAACGGCCTACTCTACAATATTTGAATAAATTTCAAATGCTAGCAATATGGTGCATTTAAGGTCATCAGCAGCTTATTTTAATTAACAATTTACATATTCATACAGAATGAAAATGTTTCATAATAAGACCTTTGCTGTAAACTTGCATATGAACATTCTATCATAGCACTTTAATCATTCTTAGTGTTAGGGCACGCTAAAATTCACAAACTGAAATATGAATCATACATCTCATATTTAGTATCATATTGAAATTAGAATTCAAATTTAAACAAGAATCATATACTTCTTAACCAATAACAAAATGAAGTTAGATTCTAAATTGAAATAAAGAATTTAAGACAAACCTCTTCCGTCCTTTCTCCTTAATCTGAAGTGGAAGAGAGTAAATGGAGAGAGAGCATCATCAAGGAGATTTCTACCTTGCCATGAAGCCATAGGATTCTCCATGCTACCCCATGAAGGGAGCCTGACCCATCACGAAGAGTCTAGCAATCCATGAGCAACATGTGTGAAATCTGTGTAGCTATGGATTATCTATCATATGCAAACTATTAATGCTTAATCAAAAATATCTAGCATATGTCCCTTACCTGTGAAGTGACTCAGCCCAAATTCAGATGTCTCCACTTATGGAATCAAAAGCTTTGTGCTTTGTTTATCTATTATTTTTTCTATCTCCAGCAAATCTATAGCACCTTCACACACATGTTGTTACAGTTCTAGTACTGTCAATAACCTTGTTAAGAAACAGGAAGTTGTGATAGCTTAGGTCTTAAAATTAAGTAGTTCAATGTATGCAACCATCTCTACTTGTTGCTGGGAATTAACAGTTCTGTATTAACTATTTTCCCTTAATTTATCATCAGTTCACAGCTGCTCCAGATTCTGTACAATTTCTAACCATATTATTTTCATAAGATATAAGTCACCAAATTTCAAACCAAATAAACCCATCATTGGTTTGTACCCACTGATTATTAGGTTATACTGCTAAATTCAGTTTTGTTCTCTTTTGGTTTTGAAACAGAATCACAATGTTTAGCTGAGATGGATGGAATGCTAGCACTATATACTTGTTACAGCAGTCATGAGAAAGCTCATAACTTTACCAGCTTTCTCATGGTTGTTGTAGAGAATACAACACTCTGATACATCCACTAGCCAACTTCCCTACTGTTCCATAATTAAGCCTTCTATTTCAAGCATAAATTTGAGCTATTCATGATCAGGTAAGCTATTATTGCTAGATTGATTCACAGTGAACCAGACTGCCCCGTGTGGTACACATTCAAGGACTGAAGGCTATCATTTAGCTTATGTACAAAGGCCATCACTCTTGGATTTCCACATGGCATTGCCTTCCTGTTCACACCTTTCAACACTACCATACCACAAACCTTCATTACCACCACCAAAAACATACATGCATTTGTTGAGAATACTCACTGCAGCATATGAGTGAACACAAAGCATTGTGGTGATTATACATCAGCTATGTTCACCCACAAATCTCTGTTCCCATTATATCCTCACAGAATAAAACTTGAGGGCTCGAAATTCTCTGGCTCTTCATGTCAAAGATGTTTCATAATTCATCCAAGGACACGAGTACTTACCTTCTTTCCAATAATTGCTCAAATGCTTAATTTGCTCCTTTTTCGTAGCTACTTTGTTATAAGGATAATTTTGATGGTTCTTCGAAGTGTGGAGAATATCGTGTTCTTCTTTTTGGAGTTTTCTGACTCGGTTGAGATTGTAGCATAGCTTCCAACATGCTTTCTGCCATAGTGGACCTCCTTTCCGTCATAACAACTTTATCCATGATATCTTCAAACTTCACCTCAAGCCGATAAATGTATCATCCATTGTATAGCTGCAAAATGCCAAGTCAAAACATTTGGAGGGGCCGCTTAAAATGAGAAGGGTGTTAGACTTGATATCTTATGAGAATAGCAGTTTATGGTGCATCTGATCAAATGGTTTGTTTTGTCAGATTTATGTGGGGCGACTCTAATCTTGTTTTATCTTAATCATAGTTAATATTTGTACATCTTTATGAGGGATAAGATTTATTATTATAAATTTTTAAGTGTTCATATTTTGTAAATTGGTACATAGTTTAAGGGGATGAGTTCAATTGATTTAATCATTGGATTTTTATTGTGAAGATCTAAGTTTAAATTTTAAAGTGACATTTAATGTGAATTTTTAAATTGTGATTTTTGGATCGTTTATTGTTGATTTTTGTGTCCATGTGATATATATTGTGAATTACTAAGTTGTGATTCTTAATATTCTATTGTTATCCAATATTAATGTTTAAAAGGAATTAAACTTTGATCTCATTAGTATTGATAAGAAGTTGTTTCGTATTGGTCTCATTAATACTTGTAAAGAATTAAGAATAAGTCCCATTACTTTCATGACCCATATTTTATTAGATGATATGTGATTAATTTTGTAAGATTATTCTATATTTTATTCATTCATATATATATTAGTGAACTAATTTTCATATTATAATGTTTATCAAAATTAAAATATTTAATTTTTATGTCAAACTTATTAATTTGCACTTTAATATTGTTTTGACTAATATTTACAAAGTACGAAAGATTTAAATACTCACCTTATTCAAAATTATAAATAATTTATAAAATCAAAAATTTTATTAATTTATCCAGAATTAAGCGATGAACAAACATGGTGGTAATAGTTAACAGAAACATTCCCAAAATCTGGCCCAAAATAACTCTGGATGAGCTTCTGTTTGTGTTTGTTGTGTATGTATTTTTTCAAATTTTACTATACATGGGATATCAATAAAATGATGGATCAAATTCAACATTTTAATATTTACGGTTTGCTTTGTCACATATGGGAATTGGATTCTTAATAAAGTGAGAATCTTTTCCTACTACATCAAGTTGTCATTCTATTGCTCTAAATTAGTTAATCCTTAACTCTACAACTTTGTTAGGTGATTGAATACACCACCATGATTTGAATCCCTAGTTGCTAGTCCTTGGAAGACATGTCATAGTTAAATCCTTTGTACTAAGTGAATCCTATGGGGAGAGGGTCAATAGACCATCATAGGCTATGTTTTGTGACCATGCTGCTCTAATTAATGAAATTTCATAAGATCTTTTAAGTTTTATATGAAATCTATCTATCTACAACTAGGCTATATTTTGTGACCATGTAACAATTAAATAGAATTTCATAAGATCTTTTTAAATTTTTTTATATGAAATCTTATCTATCTACAACTAAGGTTTGGAGATGTGATTCATCATGCAAATTGTCACATCAATACATCTAATTTGAGATTTGTCCTTAAAATGAATTTTTAAATATATGCCCAAAATATTATCATGGAATCCTTAGTAGTTGAACAAAAATATCATTTGTTATTAAAACATCATATTCTTATTTAAAATATAACTTATATGCAACCTAAATGATCTTAATACCTTTTGGTAACCATAAGTATTGTTATCTCTAACCTTTATACCCAACACAAATTGTTGAACACAAATACTCTTTATTGTTATAAAAATAACACATTTGTATTTAAAATTCAACTTATTTTGACTTTAAATGATCATATATTTTTTAACTTTTCACATTTCATGTTAAAATACAAATATTTATTATACTAACCTTTTTATATTTGTCATAGGAAAAACATATAGTACTCCAATGTGTGTGTGTGTGTGTGTGTGTGTGGTGTGTGTGAACCTCTTTTTTGGGATAGCTATGATATTTTTCATAAAGTAAAAAATATTTATTATAGTTGGTAATGAATGCTTTTATGATTTTTTTATGCCATTCAGAAGTTCTCATGTAATCATGTAAGGGTCCATCTTGACAAACATTTGGTTTTTTTTTTATTTACATGTGGAATAATTATTGACATTATAAAATATAAATATGCTTCAAGACTAAATCCTATAACCATAAGAAACTATACCAACAATAAGATCCCACCAACTATTTGCCTCTCTCCCTTAATCCAAATTAGTATTGTAGTACAAAATTACATGCTAATTCAAACAACATCTAGTAACAAATGACTTCATCATAGACACTAGATTGTTAAAACCTCCATCACTTATAAATCAAAGTTATTGAATGTAGGGAGACCATGTAGCTCCTAGTTCATAGCTATCATATCAATAAGAGGAAAACGAAAGTCCATTTTGACACACTTTCCTTATCCAAGGGGCTTCAAAGTATGTTTGATTGTAGGACCTTCTATTTAACCTTATAGCACCATAGTGGACCACATGGTACCATTCATGTATTTGAATGAGTTTGATAAAAAAAATCATCAAAACATACCTTCAATTGAACCAGCATAATATTAGGTATATTAAAAAATATAGTGTATTATATTAAACATATTTTATAATATATTAAAAATATTGTAAATTATATTTGTCAATGAAATACACAATTAAATCTTCAAATGGTTCAATATATTAAAAATGTGTGCATGTTGATGTCTTCATATGGTGAAAACGCAATAGCGTACATCCCACTTTTCAACCTTAATGAGCCATAAATATCAATATTTTTTAGCATTCGACACTTTCTAACAATTATATTGAACAAGTTAATAATTTAAAGATGAAGTAAATTAGTGATTTTTGTCATATTTTTGAAAGGTTCAATTTATAATTTAAAAAATATTTCGTACTTTTGGCTATTTTTCATCATTTTTATATTTTTTATTATTATTTATACTTAGCTATATTTTACCACATGTAATATTTACTATAAATAAAATCTTTCTACAATTTCTTAGAATTAGATTTTTAACTCCAATTTATTTTTGATATTTTTTTATTGAATATTTTATTTATTATTAATTTTTAATTTTACTAACAAAAGTTTAGACTTGCATTTTACCATAACACATTTCTATTTTTCTATTGATAAAAAAATATTATTTTTGTTAAAATAAGAACACTAATCCAAATATAGTGCAATATTTTGATTTTCTTTTTCACTTAGTTTGTTATTTCTCCTAATTTTCTTGAATGTAGGTCTTAATTTTTATAATAGAACTACCTTTTTATAATATAAATAAAAAATATGACAAAAAATATTTTACATTAAATATTTTTTGGGAAGATAATTATGAGGACTATGCACATGTAAAATATTATTTTTGGGAGATTCTGTTTGAGTTCCATGCACATGTTGTGAAGTTGATTGTTCTGAATTATAAGAATGAAACATGTGGATAATAAAAGAAAATGCTACTATGAGGGAACTATTAGAGTTATGAAATAATTCATACGTACAACAATCTAACCAACAATACCAAAAACCTTCCATGAGAGATGAAATAGAATGCATTATTGTAGTGCTAGAAAATAATGAAATATTGTGATTATAATTAATAAGTTGACATTTCTATATTTTGAATGCACAAGATGACTGAGAGGGGGGTGAATTAGTTGAACATCAAAATATCAAAACCCTCATAAACATCTACATCCACATCAACTTAATTAACCCTTAATATGTTAGAATGATTTAGCATGAAAGCAAATGACAAAAATTGAATCAAATCGACACCATGCACAATAGAATTCTAGATTTACATGGAAAATCCAAGAAGGGAAAAACCACGACAAGGATTGGCTCACAATATAAAGTAATTGCAACATTGAATACAAAAAGACTCACTACAAGAGGGCACACAACCCAAAAGAAAGAAAGGCTCACTACTAGATTACATAAAAGAAGAAAAGAAGGATGTTATAGTGAGAAAAATCCACCACAACATCACTAACACATTCACAACATTTTTGAAGATTGTAGACACCTTCTGCTCACTACTTCTAGTAGTCTAACTTGTTAAAGCTTGCATTACACTTCACAACTTTACAATTCAAATCATACTCTCTCTACACAATCCTCTATCAACCCAACAATTATTTATACCTTCTTCAACCTTGAAAACATTGTCCAAGGTCGACTATGCACTTCAACTGTGCAAATGAAAATTACGTTAGCACTAAGCATTCTTGCAATGGAAAGGAATGAAAGTAGACCACACCACATCTTAAATTGGACCCAAATCATATGTATACAACACACTATGCTTCCACAAGTATCAAAGCAAATCCACAATTAGTGTAAACACCCAAGGTTGGCCCAACTTTGTGTGAACCACCATTGCACAAGTACATGTAGGCCTCAAATCCAAATATGACTCACAGACCACACACAACACATGAATACAATCAAGAACATTCCAGAAACACCCAAAAAATCCAACAAATTCCTTCGCAGCAACTTTCACTTGAAGAATGTACACACCCAATACACTCAAACAACCTTCCATACTATGTTACTCAAGAAACAAACTTCTGAAGCACCAAACCACAAACAACTTTGTGAGAAGGTAGATATGAATCTTGTCAACACATTTCCAAAATCGCAAGACTAGAAACCAAACTGTGGAGAAATGTGGAGCAAAACCATTTCTCTCAAACAACACTGCAATGCAATTCACACATTGGTGAACACAACTTTCTCTGCACAATGATCTAGACTAAGAAATTCTGGATATAACATCTATGAACACCTCTAATCAACATATCCGAACTACACAAGTAGATCTTCAACATAGAAGAAATACAGAGTAAAACCAGAACACCACATTGTATACCAGAACATCTCTACAACACAACAATTTCCTCTTTTATTCAAATTTTCTCAAAAGCACTTAAAACCAAGCACCAGAGACATATTCTCATTATCTTCAGTACTTCCTCATCAACACTAAACCAACAACATCCACAAACATACGCTTATCAAAGCAACACTAGAGGTTGAAACCAATAGCACTTACTAATGGCAACATAATGAAACTAATCAAAACATCATTACCAATTGGCATCAATGACCTACACATAAACATAAGGGTTGATGCAAGAAGTCGGGTACACAAAAAACTCAAAAAGTGGAAATGTTTTTGCTGTTTTTCAGAATTTGTCACACTTGGACTGAAAATTTGAGGCACTTCCACAATGAATCTTAAAAAAGTCAGTAATATGAAATTTAGAATTTTGAATCTAGTTTTCAAATATGTAAATTATTAAAATACCCAGTTTATAGAAATTAAATTTTGATAAAGATCTATAAAAACCACTTTTTAAAAGTCCCTGTTTTTTAACCATACCAAGCAGGTGTACGGACAACACTTTTTGACCCAAATAAAATTATTTTGCTAATTCCTTTTAGGAAAAGAGAGCTAACAACATGAAGTTTGGGCTGGATTTTTTTTTGTAATTTTTGGTTGAATATTTTTTTTTTAATTAATTTTTTATTGGCCTTAATTGATGTTTTTTCAAATCAACGTGTACGGACAACATAATTGGACCTAAACAAAACATTTTTGACTCTTTTTTTTTCATTGTGTAGAGAATTGTCTGAAGTTTGGGACCATATAATTTTTTTTACAAGAAACTTAACCAATACAAAGTTATTAAAAAACCAAAAAAACTTGATCTTTCAAGTTTAAGGCCTAGTTTGCTTAGAAATTAATTTAAAAATAACAAACTTAATCCAATTTTAACAAAAATTATATATCTAGAAAGTAGACATTGTGTTCTTTAATGGGTTTTAATTTTATAGACTAATTCAGAAAAAAAGTTCATCATCTATGTTGTCAAAGTTGGACATTTTTTTCAGTTTGCCTTAGTTTTTTAGTTGCAGGTCAAAAGCTAAGGCTCGGATTGCCAAGCCTTTCCCGAGCCTAAAACCGGGGCTAGATTTGGTTTGGGAGATCAACTTTTAAATAATGCGTATGCGTTATAGAAACGCGTACGCGTTATTTAAATAAAACGCGTACGCGTTTCATAACGCATACGCGTTATGTTTTTCCCGTTGGCAGAAAGCAACGCGTACGCGTTTTAAAAATATAACGCGTACGCGTTTGTATAATAGCCGTTTTTCCCTAATTTGAAAAATACTGTTAAAACACGATTTTTTTACAGCATTCTTTTTCTGCAGTACGGACCTAAAGTGTCATTTTCTGCGTTTTTTATTGCGGATTTGTCTTGTGCAGGGCATATTCTATTCAAATTGTTGGAAGAGTAAAAGTGCAAGTTAAATTTTCTGAAGTGGAATCAAGTGCAAAAATATTTTACAAGAAGATTTGGAAAAAGTGAATTTTTGGATGTACTCATGATGATTCTGTACTTCAGAATTTATAGAAAAAATAATCTTCATAGTACATAGTTTTATTTGAATATTTGAAGGAGGGGGAAATTTTAAAATAGGTTTCTTGAATTATTGTTTTTGTCATCAAAGAGGGTTTGGTAACCATGGGTGATAAAAAAAGACAAAGAAAAAGATGTAGGAAGGTAATGACACCCGAAGAAATTCAAGCAAATAAAGATAAAGAGGCAAAAAGACAAAGGGAAAGGAGACAAAGGATTCATCAAATGAAAGATTTGGAAGCATCTAGTTCTAAGAATGTCGAAGAGAAAGCCATGAATGATGAAATCAATGTAGATGATGCAAATGTGGAGATGGTGAATATGGAAGAAAATGCAACTATGGAGACAAACCCAAATGTGCCTTCAACTTCAACTTTGAATGATATGCAAATAACTTCGGGTGTGTCTTCAAATCCACCTCCCAATGATATGGAAAATGTGCCTATTCAAACAATCTATCTAGGTATGTCTTCAAACCCAAGTTTTTATAATATTGATATTGCTTGTTTAGAAGAAGCTGGATACACAATTGATGAGATTAATAATACTAGGGTTGAAACAATACATAAACAAGAAAATGGTGAAATTATATCTTATGAGAATGTAAATGAGAATGAAATCCCTAATATTGATGAAAATGAGAATGAAATCCCTTTTACATTTGAAAATGAAAATGAATCCCCTTGTGTGAATGAAAATGAAACTCCATCTATGGATGAAGTTGAAAATGTTTTTTTAACAATTGAAACAAATGTGTTAAATAACCTTCGTGGTAAAGTTTCTTCAAGACAAATTAGAAATTATGGAAATAAAATATATAAAATGTTTTTTTATAGAAAGAAATTAGGATTCCAATGTCAACTCATGGTGCAATTGATGAGAATGTTTAAAATGAGAAAAGTGATGAAAAAATTAGGTGTTTTTGTAAAACCAAAAGAGAAAGATGATTCAGTAGAACAAGTCATATCTAGTGTTGCTAATGCTATTGATGTTGTTGGTAAGAAAAGTCGATCAAAAGATAAGAATGTGGCTCGTCATGCAATAACAACTGCTCTAGTTGATAAAACAACTTCAAATAAAAGAATTGTAAGTAAGATTAGTAAATGTGTAAAAGTAAATCCTAGAACTTTGATAAGAGGCTAAAAGAGAAGTATTGAAGAATCCTATTAATCAATGTTGGGTTTTAGTGGTAGACTCCCAAGATCGGACATGAAATTAACTAATGAAATTAAATCTTTGTCGAAAAATTTTGGTATGATAATACAAGAGTATCACCTAACATTAGAGATGTCTTAAAATTAATTGGGTTCCAAAATTCATTGAACCTCGTAAAAGCATCTCTTAGATATGACTCAAAGCCCGAGATTATATAAAAAATTTAGATGCTTCAATCTTACCATTGAATATTAGCATAAGTCAAAGATCATTTTGAAAAGTGTAAACCTTGGTATGTTAGAATTAATAAGCAGCGAATTTCTTGTTGTTGTAAGACTCATGTACAATTTCATTATTATTATGATATATTTCGATATATACGATGCACTTGGCATGCTAACCAAATTATGCAAGACATTTGTGGTATTACTATGCCACCTGAAAGAATCAAAGATTTTATAGCAGGTTTGTTTTGTAATCCCTCTTTAAATGGAAACTCATTTTTTTTTAAAGGATGCATTTCTGGAGAATGCGATAGATGTGGTAACTTTTCATTATTAGGAGAATGTATGCATGAAAGTAGTTTAGATGAATTTGGAAAACAATTAGTGTATGTAAAAAAAATTAAAAATATTGAGTATTCTTCAAAAGATGGTAAAATTGGAAGACGTGTTGAGCTAATTGTGGAAAAAGTTAGTGTGCATACTTTTATTACTGAATTTAAAGATAAGTTTGTACCTAAATATGTTCAACACTCTCGGAATGCTCATTGGCTTGATAATCAATTTTGTTTATGTAAAAACACATTTCCAATTGGAACTATATTGTCAATTGTTGATTTTGCTGAAAATTATACTCTTGCTCCACAAGAAGAAATCCAATCACAATATTATAATTCAGTGCAAGTGACTATATTTGTTCACATTGTTTATAGACATGCTGAAGATAGTACAGAAGATAATAGAAATTTTTTGAAAGAGTACCATTTTTATGTAAGTGATAATCAATTACATTCATCTGAGTTTGTACAATATTGTTTTGATATATTTAATAAAAATTTAAAAGAGAGAGGAATTCAAATACTAGAACATCTCATATGGTCAGATAATTGCACGGGTCAATTAAAAAATGCTAGAATGTTTTATTGGCTATGTAGAGTTCATAAGGAAAATAATATCAAACACATATGGAGTTTTTTTGAAGCTGGTCATGGTAAGGGAGAACACGATGGAGTAGGTGCATGTGTAAAAAGAGTTGTTGCTAGAGAGCAACTAAAATTTGAGGATGCTGCAAAATTTAGAAATGCACGTGCAATTGTAGATTGGTGCAATACCAAATTATCTACAAGAACAAGTGAGAAATCAACAATTCGACGCTTCTTTTGGTTAGTTGAAGAAAATGATATTTTTTCTCGACAGGATTGTGAAACAATTAATGGAAGTTCAAAATGGCATTCATTTAAGAGTTCAAATGCAAACACATGGACAATATGGACAAGGGAGTTGGCATGCTATTGTCAATTTTGGATTGTAGGTGATTGGCAGGCATGTGAAAATATGGAATGGGTCGAACAATGGCAACAAAGAGCTTTAACGCCTACATTGACACATGTTCAACATGAAATGACAATTGAAGATAATCAAGTGTTCGCATCAGATGATTATGATCGTGTTTCAGATCTTGTACAAGAAGGTACATTATTTATTGAGTTGAATTTTGTATGTATGCATGTTTATATGAGTTAAATATAAGTCACTTTTATTGAATTTTGTATTTATTTTGTAGGACATGTATCTTTGTTGTTGCACCCTCAAGGGGCCGAAGGCGGTCTTGGTTGGCTAGATGTGTTGAGGAAACATAAGTTGGGTACATACTAAGGTAGATGATGTGTGACAACTTTGAGTATCCAACTGGTTCAGTGGTTGTTGTTGGCACTTGGCTTCGAAAATATTTAATGAGAAAGAATGGCTTGCCTGCATTTGAAGATTATGAAAGACACAAGAAAATTATGCATTATTCACATTTGATTTTGGCAACCAATATAAAACTTGTTAGATATCAAGGGAGGCCTGCTAATAAAGTTTTATGGACAATTTCAATGGATGATCACGAGACAATCATAGATGCATTAAAAAAAAGAGAGGATGCAGATGGTACAATAGAGTAAATAAATATTGGTAAGCATATCTAGTCGTATATATATTTAATTTATATATATATATATATATTTGTCTTTAATCATTTCCTAATTAAAGTTTTATACAATTTTTTGTTTCAGGTCTCCCAAAATTAGATGCTTTACAAAAAAGAGAGGAGATGCACATATATTACAATGGAATTTCAATCTAGAGACAGGTAACTATATATAGTTCTAGATACATTTAATTGATACTTTATAATTGATTTCATATCCCCTTAATCCATTCTCTTAAAACCCCTTAAGTCATCCTCTTATGTACCATTAATCCATCCTTTTGTAGCCCCTTAAGTCATTCTATCAACTACCATTAATCCATCCTCTTAGGACCTTGTAATCCATACCCTCATATATCTACCCTTAATTTGTCCACTTGCATCCACTTAAGTCACTCACTCAACACCTCTTAATTCATCCTCTTAGGACCCCTCAATCAATATCCTCATATATCTACCCTTAATCCATCCACTTGCATCCCATTAAGTCACTCTCTCAACACCCCTTAATCCACTTTAACTCATTTTAGGGTTTAGGGTTTATGGTTTAACTCATTCTATCAACTCCCCTTAATCCACCCTCTTGCATCACTTTAACTTATTCTCTCAACTCCCCTTAATCCACCCTCTTACATCACTTTAACTCATTTTAGGGTTTAGGGTTTATGGTTTAACTCATTCTATCAACTCCCCTTAATCCACCCTCTTGCATCCCCTTAATCCACCCTCTTATGTAAGTTTAACTCATTTTAGGGTTTAGGGTTTAGGGTTTAACTCATTCTATCAACTCCCCTTAATCCACTCTCTTGCATCCCCTTAATCCACCCTCTTATGTAAGTTTAACTCATTTTAGGGTTTAGGGTTTAGGGTTTAACTCATTCTATCAACTCCCCTTAATCCACCCTCTTGCATCCCCTTAATCCACCCTCTTGCATCACTTTAACTCATTTTTAGGGTTTAGGGTTTAGGGTTTAACTCGATCTATCAACTCCCCTTAATCCACCCTCTTACATCACTTTAACTCATTTATCAACTCCCTTAATCCACCCTCTTGCATCCTTAATCCACCCTCTTGCATCACTTTAACTCATTCTATCAACTCCTTAATCCACCCTCTTGCATCACTTTAACTCATTCTCTCAACTCCCCTTAATCCACCCTCTTGCATCACTTTAACTCATTCTCTCAACTCCCCTTAATCCACCCTCTTACATCACTTTAACTCGTATTATCAACTCCCCTTAATCCACCCTCTTACATCACTTTAACTCATTTTATCAACTACCCTTAATCCACTCTCTTACGTCACTTTAACTCATTTTATGAACTCCCCTTAATCCACCCTCTTGCATCCCTTCAACTCATTCTATTGGCTCCCCTTAATCTACCCTCTTGCATCCCCTTAATCCACTCTCTTACATATTTTCAACTCATTCTCTCAACTCCCCCTTAATCCACCCTCTTACATCACTTTAACTCATTCTCTCAACTCCCCCTTAATCCACCCTCTTACATCACTTTAACTCATTTTATGAACTCCCCTTAATCCACCCTCTTGCATCCCTTCAACTCATTCTATTGGCTCCCCTTAATCTTCCCTCTTGCATCCCCTTAATCCACTCTCTTACATATTGTCAACTCATTCTCTCAACTCCCCCTTAATCCACCCTCTTACATCACTTTAACTCATTTTATCAACTCCCCTTAATCTAGCCTCTTGCATCCCCTTAATCCACTCTCTTACGTCACTTTAACTCATTTTATGAACTCCCCTTAATCCACCCTCTTGCATCCCTTCAACTCATTCTATTGGCTCCCCTTAATCTACCCTCTTGCATCCCCTTAATCCACTCTCTTACATATTTTCAACTCATTCTCTCAACTCCCCCTTAATCCACCCTCTTACATCACTTTAACTCATTCTCTCAACTCCCCCTTAATCCACCCTCTTACATCACTTTAACTCATTTTATGAACTCCCCTTAATCCACCCTCTTGCATCCCTTCAACTCATTCTATTGGCTCCCCTTAATCTACCCTCTTGCATCCCCTTAATCCACTCTCTTACATATTGTCAACTCATTCTCTCAGCTCCCCCTTAATCCACCCTCTTACATCACTTTAACTCATTTTATCAACTCCCCTTAATCCACCCTCTTGCATCCCCTTAATCCACTCTCTTACATCGCTTTAACTCATTTTATGAACTCCCCTTAATCCTCCCTCTTGCATCCCTTCAACTCATTCTATCAGCTCCCCTTAATCTACCCTCTTGCATCCCCTTAATCCACTCTCTTACATCCTTTCAACTCATTCTCTCAACTCCCCCTTAATCCACCCTCTTACATCACTTTAACTCATTTTATCAACTCCCCTTAATCCACCCTCTTTCATCCCCCTAATCCAACCTCTTAGGTCCCCTTAATCCATCCTATGTCTAACATCATTTGAATTTGTATGGAATTTACTATATGCAATTCTTTTCTTGCATGAATTTTTTACTTAAATGACTCGTAAAAATTGTAGTTACATTAATTATTTTTGCAAGTTCTCATCAAGTCGGTCTACAATGTGATTGTTGAACTGAAAAACTATTTTATCTGGAGACTATGTAAATATCAATTTTTGGTATTCACCTAAAAGTTGATAAGCGTTAATTGTATCTACATGCACATATATGTTTCATCATGTTATATAGTTGTACATTAAACTTCTTGATGTACATTATATATGTTTGTTCGATGTCACTTTTTAAATATCTTATTCAAATTTTATAGATTATACATATTTCATGTGTCTTCTATTTACCACATTTTATATAATTATTCAATTGTATAGCTTATACATTAAATATACATACAAGGAGATGGTTTTTTGTTTATTGATTCAAATATTTGCTATGTAATTGGAAAATAGTTAGAATTACTTGCCCTTAATTTATTATGAATATGATTTAAGAAACTATTTAGGGAATGTTTTAATTTGTCACCTAACCATGTGATAAGTTATATATATATGAAATTTTATTCTAGATAAGAATTATTATATAGTGCATGTATTGCTTGAAAATTTGATAAAATATAAATATATAGATATGTATATAAATGCATATAATTATGAAAATGATCATAACATGATCTCATAATTGACTGCATATATAATCATCATATTAAAGTCAACTGATATAAATAAACACACATATATGATAATAACATGTTCAAAATAAGACTAGAGATCTACATAGTCCATAAAATTTATATGTCAAGTCCAACACATATATTGAAATGAAACTAGAGGTTTGTAGTCCATAAAATATAAAACTATCTAACTCTCAGGCTGATCGGTCAAATCAAGTATCCTCTTTGTTCCACGTTGACTAGATGTACCTGCATCATGCTGTAAAAGAGTTCAAGAAACTCGAAATTAGATTTAAATTTATTTAGAAATTTTGATATAATGAAACATATTTAAAATTGAAAATATAAACTTTTAGATAAAAAAACTAATTAAATATCGACTAAATATATTAAAAATGATTTCTAGTATGCATAAATTACCATATGGTCATGTGAATCAATTGGCACATTTTCTTCAACAGGTAACATAACTGTCTGTTGAGAAGATGGAAATGCCTGATCCACTATATCCTGCATATTCATATAAAGCAAACAATATGTGAAAACCTTGAATATATATATATATATATATAAAATGTTCGTAAAATTTGTATAGGAGATTTAAAGTAAAGTTTACAACCTCGAATGATATGACCTCATGATCACGCACCTGAGATTGCCCATGAATAGATGTCAATGATGTCTCAGGTGCATGGCCCGCCATGGTTATCTCATCAAATCCCTACATATAGATGTACAACAGTTCATATAGATCATTCACACATGTGTATATAAATGTAAAAATTAAATTAGATCTATGATGTGTATTGAATTTAAACTTAACAAACTTTTGAAAGCACACACCTGAGCTGATGATGTCTCAGGAGCGCTCACCACTGTAACTTGTGGCTCATCAATACTAGGAATAGTATGACTTCCCTACATCTAGATATAATATATCAATTCACACATGTGTACAAATTCAAATTAAATTATATATATATGGACACACAAATTATTTAATATATTTTGGTTCAAGTACCTGTTGAAAAGGTGAGCCCAAATCTACAGCACTCGACATATACACACAATGATGATATTGAGTTTCGGGCATCACGTCATCATGTGTCTATACACCAAACACAAAATTATTGAATTAATATTATATTATATATATAGTTTGATGTTATATTATTTACATGAATTTTTTACATTTCAAACTTGAATTAAATTTAAGTTCAAAAGATGAACATACCTGTGTAGGACGATCCTCAGAATATAGTAAATTTAGGTATGATCCCGCCCCAGATGCATGTACCTCACCTGAAGTGGATGTCTGAGTATCCCTATAGCCCGAGCCTCCATGCTCTGTATTGGCCACTTCAGTGGCCGCGTGTGTAGTCTGCTTAGTGAGATGTCCTGAAAGTGAACTCAATGCTCCTAGTGTAGATAACATGGTTTGCTACTGAAATGCAGCGGGAATACCAGGAGAAGGAGGAGGAACAAGAGGCGCACTTGGAGCACGTCGCTGAGGATCGACACGTGCTCCTAGTCTATGTTGGGGCATGCCACGCCCAGCTCCCTGAAATGACCTCATATCAAAATAGTTGGGTTTTTTACCCAACTCAAACTCAGCCCATAACTTTCTCAAAAAATATAAGGGCACCTCACTGCTGCCATGTGGTGGAGTATCAAACACCATCCACCATCTATCCCAAAAATTTGCAGCTATCTGCAGGTGCCTACACCATAAAATTGAAATTCTTTTTTTTGTGGGTGGTATTGGTTCGTTTGTTTGGGGGTTCACAAAATATTGGCATATAGCTTGTTTAGTGATTTTTAGGTTATTGATTTCTTTATATGACAACCCATCTACATAGAATTGTCTCCTCTCTTCTCTCCATTGATGGAACCTATCTAGGTCCGCATCGATAGATCGAACAGAATCGACAATAGTTTGCATCGTAGATGCAAACCGTGCGAGATGAGGAGGGATTCTAGTCTCATTTTTTATGAGATCTATGTTCCCTTGAATCACAACTAAGTTGGCTCGAATATTATCTCTGAGTTGATTTTGGTCAAATGGAGGAGGGGGGGGGGGTTCAGGTGGTGGAGAATGTGGAGGTGACTGAGGCATATCCTCATGTGGTGGGGTGGGGTGTGCACCAGGATCTATAGGAATTTCTGGATTAGGCATGAAATCCTCTAAAGTGAAAAGTGGATCCATGGACTAGAAATGATATGGCAACTGCATGTTAAACAATTAAAAAATATATATCAACAAACTAATTAAATAATGTACACAATTTCAAAGTTATTTAAAAATCTCATTGAACATGCACAAATTCAAAATATATTTCATTTATAACATTAAAATTCAATTTATAACATTAAAAAATCATGGCATTACAAATTCATATTATAAATGAGAGTTGAATAGAAACCGATAGTCACTTAAGAACTATAAATGAGAGTTGAATAAAAACAGAAGGTTAGTAGAACAAGTGATGAAAAATATTGAAAATCATTGAAGACAATTCATAAATCAATCATGACAAATTCCATATAGGGATAGTAATTAAGATACGTTGACTTATTATCCAAGTGACTCCTACAATACCTATTTTTTATAAGTTTTAAGTTGCTCTCTTGGAACCTATGGTTTGTAATTCGTGTACAAATTAGAGTTAGGGTTGGGGTTAGGGTTAGGGATAAGTTTAGGGTTAGGCTTAAGATTGGAGTTAGGGTTAGGGTTATAGATAATTAGGGTTATGGATAAGGTGAGGGTTAGGCTTAATATTGGGGTTAGGGTTAAGGTTAGAGTTAGAGTTAGAATTAGGGTTAGGTTTGGGTTAAAATTAGAGTTACTTTTTGGGCATAGATTTAGGGTTATGGTTAGGAAAAGGGTAAAAATTAGAGTTACAATTGGGGTTAAGGTTAAAACATGAGTTAGGGTTGAGAATAGGGTTCAGGTTAGGGTAAGAGTAAGAACTAGAGTTAGGTTTGGGGTTAGGGTTATGGTTATGGTTAGAGCTAGGGTTAAAATTATGGTTAGGGTTAAGGTTAGAGATAAAATTACATGGTTAAGGTTAGGGTTATGATTAGAGATTGAGTTAGGGTTAGGGTTAGTGTTTGAGTTAAAATTAGATTAAGGGTTATGGATAGGGTAACAATAAGAATTGGAGTTATGGTGGGGATTAGGGTTATGGTGAAGGTTAGTGTTAGGGTTAAGATTAGGGTTTGGGTTAAGCTTAGAGATAGAATTAGGGTTAGGGTTAGGGTTATGGGGTTGAGGGTGAAGTAAGTCTCTAATTTCTCCAACTGGGCAAGTGAGAAAAATCTTGTCACTACAATCAAACTTAGGTGTATAAAGTTTTTTAGCTTACTTTTTATCTCCCTATTCTTCACTTTCTATATTCCTTGCTCATTTCTTGTAGATGGAACTTCTTACCATATTGAAACATTTTTCTAAAGATAAGGCTTCTCTCATATATTTTCATTGATTCAAATATTTTTCTATTAATCTATATTGTTTCTCCTTAATAGATTATTCCTAAGGGATGAGGGGAATGGTTTCAAATTCTTCTTCATGTTCCTATAAAACATGGGGTTTTAGGAATTCAAAAGGGTGTCACATGTTGCTCTACTATTTTTTTTTGTTGATTTTTCTCTCCTTTTGGGATTTTTTATGATTAAATATTCAACCAACTTCCTAGAATTAGCCCATTTGACTCCTTTAGCCTTGATTTAGAATTTGAAAATTCTTTTAGAAGAATCCCTCTTTTTCTCCTTACCCTTTTTTCAATAAAATTTTATGATATCCTAAAATATTTCTTATTTCTCATTGGACTTACGAAAATAAAATAGGGAAATGACTATAATATTTAAGTATGTTATGAGTGCCCTAGTTATGGGGCCACTAGTGTAATAAAGAATGTAATTTTAAAGTGGAATTGATAAAAAGGTTTGTACATGTAGGTTTATTTTGGAGCTTGTAAAAAGGAAAGAAATTAAAAGATAGCTATTTAATTAAATCCTAAGATTGAGAGTGGTATTCTTGTTTATCCATTAATTTTACTTGAATAGATTGGACACCATATTTTCCTATCACTAGAGATTAGAGGAGGGAACCCCATTTATTTCCATATATAGTTAATGGATGAAAATTCATAAATCAATCATGACAAATTCCATATAGGGATAGTAATTAAGATACATTGAATTATTATCCAAGTGACTCCTACAATACCTATTTTTTATAAGTTTTAAGTTGCTCTCTTGGAACCTATGGTTTGTAATTCATGTACAAATTAGAGTTAGGGTTGGGGTTAGGGTTAGGGATAAGTTTAGGGTTAGGCTTAAGATTGGAGTTAGGGTTAGGGTTATAGATAATTAGGGTTAGGGTTAGGGTTAGGGATAAGGTGAGGGTTAGGCTTAATATTGGGGTTAGGGTTAGGGTTAGAGTTAGAATTAGGGTTAGGTTTGGGTTAAAATTAGAGGTATTTTTTGGGCATAGGTTTAGGGTTATGGTTAGGAAAAGGGTAAAAATTAGAGTTACGATTGGGGTTAAGGTTAAAACATGAGTTAGGGTTGAGGATAGGGTTCATGTTAGTGTAAGAGTAAGAATTAGAGTTAGTTTTGGGGTTAGGGTTATGGTTAAGGTTAGAGCTAGGGTTAAAATTATGGTTAGGGTTAAGGTTAGAGATAAAATTACATGGTTAAGGTTAGGTTTATGATTAGAGATTGAGTTAGGGTTAGGGTTAGTGTTTGGGTTAAAATTAGATTAAGGGTTATGGATAGGGTAACAATAAGAATTGGAGTTATGGTGGGGATTAGGGTTATGGTGAAGGTTAGTGTTAGGGTTAAGATTAGGGTTTGGGTTATCCTATATTAACCTAATTCCAATATTAACCCTAATTATAATGAAAAAACTAATTCTAAATGTAACCTAAGGGGAGAGAGGTCTCTAAGAGGTTTTTAGTTTTACGTTTTAGGGTTTAGATTTCTAAGTTTAGATAAAATATGGTTTTCAATTTACAATTTAAAGTTATTTATTTTTTAAATGCAATTTAAAACTATTAAAAATTGAAATAAAACGCATTAAACAAAAAAAACTTAAATACTAATTCAAAAACAAAAAAACAAGATACAAAGCAAAAAAGGGCAGAAATCAACTAACCTGGAGGTCGCAGAGGTCAAGTGTGATGACGGGAGGAGCGAGCAACAGCCTCCAAATGCGTACGCGCTCTTGCTTGACTTCTGTTGATTCGGCAAAAATAGTGGATAAAATGAAAAGCCAGCAGTTTATTTAAAAAAATAAATACTTTTCGATAACGCGTACGCGTTTCGAAACGTGTATGCGTTATAAACGCGTACGCGTTTTAAAACGCGTACGCGATATTAAACGCGTATGCGTTCGTAACGCGTAAGCGTTTTATAACGCGTACGCGTTTTAGGTTCGGGTACCCGTTCCTCAGCGCGTACGCATTCGGATTTAGGTTCGGGTACCCGTTACGTAACGCGTACGCATTTTTTTAAAACGCGTACGCGTTTTGTGCGAAATTTTTTTTGTTGCCCGAAATTTCCCCTCTTCGTGTACTCAACTTCTTGCTTTTACCCATAAGCCTATTGACATTAATGATAACACCAGCTACTCATACTTGCAGTAATCTCCCCCTTTTTCATTGATGACAACACATAATGTGAAAAACCATCAACAACAAACAAAACAACTCTTTCTCCAACACACTGCTCCATATCAACTCTTTCTCTTTCTCCCTTTTACTTTGTCTCCCTCATCTTCTTTTTTCACATTATTCTCTCTCCCCCTTTCTTAACTAATCATTTTTCACATTGCTTCCTCTCTTCCCCTTTGACATCAATGGCAAAGGGAAACACATTTTCCTCTCTTTATCCCTTTCACATCGAACATATATACTTTCTCTCTTTACTAATCTACAACTACCTTTTCCTTTTTACTACTCTACATACTCCCCTTGATTGCAACAATCTTTTATTTTACTATACTACCTACATCCCCTTAGAGGTAACCTCTAATATCAATCCAGGACAAAGAATGAATCTTGAAATCCACTGGATTGATGCATATCCTTATACATCTCGTTCAAAGGAGGGGTAATAACCCCTAACTTCTCTTAGAGATACTCAAAAGTATCCTTAGGAAGAGCCTTAGCAAATATATCAACAACCTAATCTTTTGTAGGCACATACTCAAGCTTTACTTAATTCTCTACAACCTTCTCTCTAAAAAAGTGATACCAAATTGAGATATTTTTTGTCTTTGAGTGCACCACCATATTCTTTGAAATGTTAATAGCACTTGTATTATCACAAAAGATAGGAATTGGTTCATCACATACAACTCTAATATCCTTCAATGTTTTCTTCATCCACAACACCTTTGTGCAACAAGACGCTTCTATAATATATTCTACCTTTGTAGTAGACAAATATATTGAATCTTGCTTCTTGATCAACCAAGACACCAATCCGCATCCAAGAAAGAATGCACCACCACTTGTACTTTTCTTGTCATCCACACAATCTACCTAATCAACATTTGTATAAGTACTCAAAGAGAAATCAATATCCTTTGGATACCACAAGCCATGTTCTAGAGTTCCATTTAAGTATTTGAATATCCTCTTTATTGTTGCAACATGTGATTCTTTGGGATCTTCTTCAAATCTAGCCACAAGACAAACTGCATGTATGATATATAGTATAGTAGTAGTTAGATATAACAGTCCTCCAAACATTGATCTATACTTGTTTTGATCAGCCTTAGGAGATAAATCATTCTTACGTAGCTTGGAACCAATAACCATAGGAGTACACACTAGTTTAGAATCTCCCGTTCCAAACTCATTCAACATTTCCTTGACATACTTTGATTGTAAAATGAATATAGCTTTCTCTGTCTGATTAATTTGAAGCCGAAGGAAGAAATTCATCCACCCAAACATATACATCTAAAACTCTTTCTACACGTCTTTTGCAAATCTCTTGCACATAGCCTCACTTACACAACCACAATCAAGATTTGATCTTTTTCAACTTCGAAATAAATATTACTATCCATGGCACCATTATTGAATCCTTAATGTATCAAGTACCTATCCAACCTTACATACCAAGCTTTTGGAGCTTGCTTCAATACATATCAAGTACCTTTTTGAATCTACATACCATATCTAGTTTGTCTAATAACTGAAATCCTTCTTGTTGTTCAATGTATACTTATTCTTCTAACTCACCATTCAAAAATGTAGACTTCACATCCATTTGATATAATTTGAAATATTTGTGTGTTGCAAAATCTAGAAACATTCTAATAGCTTTCATTCTTGCCACCATAGCAAATGTCTCCTCAAAATCTAT